>PVIY010028983.1:0-32489 GCA_004026745.1 Myrmecophaga tridactyla | reverse complement strand
CCAGTCATGTCCTTCGGCTCTGGTAACTTCAGTTGACAGCAGTCCTACACCTGCACATGCATATGACCCTCAGCCACGAGTCCCAGCTCTGAAAAAGCACTGCCCTGTGCAACTGGGTCACATCTGCCCCCAGCCCATGAAGGCATAACACCAAACTGCTGCCACAGCCTTACACATGTGCACAAAGGGCCCCATGCCCTAGACCAGTGCACAACAGGCTTACACCTCCCAGACCAGTACACCCACACAGCGACATCCTCTCTGGCCACTGGGCACCCACCTTCACAAGTACCAGTATAACATCCCCAACCTGCATCTATACATGCCCTACAATGAATTACCACACAGTTGTGCCCCACTCTGTACCCTGCTCCCTGCTGCACATCCATCCTGCAAACACAAGGCCTTAGACTACTGAAAGAAATCAACTCCCAGAGTAAATCAATCAGGATATTTACATGCAACAAAAACAGCAGACCACTAAGCATATCAGAAGGCAAACAGATATATCCCTGCCTAATGACTAAATTAAAACACCTGAGGAGACACAGACATTGGAACAACTAATCAAAGATGTTCATATAACTCTACTTAATATAGCAAGTGGGATGGCGAATTAAATAAAGGAGATCAAAAAGACAGCAGATGAGCATAAAGAGGAATTTGAAAGAATAAGTAGAAAAAAATAGCAGATATCACAGAGACTAATGACTGTTGGCCAAGTAAAAAATATTCTAGAGGCTCATGACAACAAATTTGAAGAGATAGAATAAAGAATAAGTGATATAGAGGACAGGATAATGGACTTCAAACACTCAAAACAGCAAATGGCAAAAGGATGGAAAAATTTGAACTGGATCTCAGGGAAATGATAGACAAAACAAAGTGTACAAATATAGTAATCATTGGTGTCCCTGGAGAAGAGAGGAGTAAAGGCCTAGGAAAAGTAGTTGAGGATATAATAGGAGAAACTTCCCAACCTTATAAAGGACATAAATATATAAGTCAAAGAAGCCCAATGAATTCCAAACAGAATAAATCCAAATAGGCCTCCCCCAAGACACATACTAATTAGTCTGTCAAATGTTGAAGAGAAACAGAAAATTCTGAAAGTGGCAAGAGAAAAACAATATACTATATACAAAGGAAGACACATAAGACTGAGTTGAGACTACTCAACCAGCACCAGGGAGGGGACTAGGCAGTTGTATGACATATTTAAGATCCTGAAAGAGAAAGACTTCCAGCAAGAATTGTGTACGCAGCCAAATTGTTCTTCAAAGGTGAGGAAGAGATTAAATTTTTCACAGACAAACAAGACCTGAAAGAATTTGTCAACAAGAGACTGGCCCTATAAGAAATACTAAAGGGAATTCTGCTGACTGAAAAAAAAGACAGGAGAGGGAAGTCTGGAGGAGGGCTCAGAATTAAGAAGTACCAGTAAGGGTAACTTAAAGGATGAAAAGAGAAAGAGGGAAAAGAATGTATAGATCTGACAAATAACATTTAAAAAGGTAAAATGGTGGATTCAACAAATGCTTTTTCAGTAATAATTTTGAATGTTAATGGACTAAATTTACTAATTAAAAGATACGAATTGGCAGAATGGATTAAGAAACATAATCCAGCTATATCCTGCTTACAAGAGACTCATCTTAGACACAAGGATACAAATAGATTGAAAATGAAAAACATTTTCCACACAAGTTTTTCCACAAAAGAAAGCAGAAGTAGCTATACTAATATCTGGCAAAATAGACTTAAAATGTAAAGATATCATAAGAGACAAAGAAGGACCCTATATACTAATTAAAAAATCAAATCACCAAGAAGATATAACAATCATAAATGTTTATGCTCCCAATCAAGGAGTTCCAAAGTACACAAGACAGGCATTGACAAAACTGAAGGGAGCAATGAATGTTTCAACAATAATAGTAGAATATTTCAGTACACTACTCTCCTCCATAGATAGAACAACCAGACAGAAGATCAGCAACGAGATAGAGAAGTTAAATAACTTGATAAATGAATTAGACCTAATAGACATATATAGAACATTGCACCCCAAAACACAAGGATATACATTCTTCTCTAGTGCTCATGAAACATTCTCCAGGACAGATCATATGCTGGGGCACAAAACAGGTCTTTATAAATTAAAAAAAAAACTTTGAAATTATCCAAAGAACTTTCTCTGATCACAATGGGATGAAGCTGGATATCAATAACCACCAAAGAATGAGAACATTCACAAATTTATGGAAATTAAATGCACACTGTTAAACAATCAGTGGGTCAAAGAAGAAATCAGTATCTATCTGGAGAGAAAAGAAAATGAGAATACAACTTATCAGAACTTATGGGATGAGGCAAAGGCTGTGCTGAGAGGGAAATTCATTGCCCTAATGCCTATATAAAAAAACAAGAAAGAGCAAAATTCTAAGACTTAACAGGCACCTAGAGGAACTTGAGAAAGAACAGCAAACTAACCCTAAAGCAAATAGAAGAAGAGAAATAACAAAGATTAAAGCAGAAGTTAAATGAATGAGAGAACAAAAGAAAAATAGAAAGAATCAATAAAACCAAAAGTTGGTTCTTCAAGTAAATCAACAAAATTGATGGGCCACTAGCAAGAGTGGCAAATGAAAAAAAGAGAGAGGATGCAAACAAACAAAATCAAAAATGAGAAGGAGTGAGTGACCACAGACCCTGAAGAAATGAGAGAAATCATAAGAGGATACTATGAACTACTATATGCCAACAAACTAGACAACTTACATAAAATGGACAAATTCCTGGAAACACACAAACAACATGCACTGACTCAGGAAGAAATAGAAGATCTCAAGTAAAGAGATTCATTCAGTTATCAAAAATCTTCCTACAGAGGAAAGCCCAGGGCCAGATGGCTTCACAGTAGAATTTTATCAAACATTCCAAAAAGAACTAACACCAATCCCACTCAAACTTTTCCAAAAAAATTGAGGAGAAAAGAACTCTATCTAACTCATTTTATGAGGCTAATATCATTTTAATACCAAAACCAGGTAGAGATGCTATAAGAAAGGAAAACTACAGGCCAATCTCCCTAATGAACACAGATGCAAAAATTTTCAGGAAAATATTAGCAAATCAAATCCAACAACACATTAAAAGAATCATACACCATGATCAAGTGGGTTTTATACCAGGAATGCAAGGATGGCTCAACTCAAGAAAATCAATTAATATAATATAGCACATTAACAAATCAAAAAGGAAAAGCCATGTAATCATCTCAATTGATGCTGAAAAAGCATTATACAAAATTCAATGTCCTTTTCTAATAAAAACACCCCAAAAGATAGGAATCAAAGGGAACTACCTCAATATGATAAAAGAAATATATGAAAAAACAAAAGCCAGCATCATACTCAATGGAGAGAGACTGAAAGCTTTCCCCCTAAAATCAGGAATGAGACACAGATCCCCACTGTCACCCTGTCACCACTATTACTCAACATTGTGCTAGAAGTGCTAGCTAGAGCAATCAGGGCAGTACAAAGAAATAAAAGGCATCCAGATTAGAAAGGAGGAAGTAAAACTTTCATTATTTGCAGATGACATGATTCTGTACTTACAAGCTGCTGAGAAATCTACAGCAAACTTACTTGAGCTAATAAATTCAGCAAGGTGGCAGATATAAAATCAATGTACAAAAATTAGTAACATTTCTATACACAAACAATGACCTAACTGAGGAGTCAGTTAAGGTAAAAATTCCATTCAAAATAGCAACTAAAAGAATCAAGTACTTAGGAATGAACTTTAGGGACATAAAGGACTTGTACACAGAAAACTGTGTAACATTGCTAAAAGAAATCAAAAGATATGTAAATAGGTGGAAAGACACTCCCTGCTCATGGATAGGAAGGCTAAATATAGTTAAGATGTCAATTCTACCCAAATTGATCTACAGATTCAACAGAATACCAATCAAAATTCCAGCAACCTACTTTGAAACCTTGGAAAGGCTAATTACCAAAGTAATCTGGAAGGGAAAGAGACCCCAAGTAGCTAAAAGCATTCTAAAAAAGAAGAATGAAGTAGGAGGATTAACACTCCTTGACTTTAAAACCCACTATAAAGCCACATTGGTCAAAACAGCATGGACTGGCAAAAAGATAGAACCACTGACCAATGTAATCAAATCAAGAGTGCAGAAATAGACCACCAAATCTATGGTCAACTGATTTGTGACAAGGCTCCCAAACCCTCTAAACTGGTACAAAATAGTCTTTTCAATAATTGAGCATGGAGGAGCTGGATATCAATAGCCAAAAAATAAAATAAAATAAAAGAGGACCCCATCTTACACCCTACACAAAAATTAACTCAAAGTGGATCGAACACCTTAACATAAGAACTAGCACCATAAGGCTTCTAGAAGAAAATGTAGGGAAACATCTTCAAGACCTAGTAATAGGAGGTAGCTTCCTAAACTTTACAACCAAAACACAAGCAACAAAAGAAAATATAGATAAGTGGGAACTCCTCAAAATCAAATGCTTCCACACCTAAAAAGGCTTTGTCAAAAAGGTGAAGAGGCAGCCAATGGTAGAAAACATTTGGAAATCACATATCAGACAAAGGTTTGATGTCCTGTATATATAAAGAAATCAAATAACTCAACAACAAAAGAACAAACAACCCAATTAAAATATGGACTAAAGATATGAATAGGCATTAAAAGTACATGAAGAGGGCGGGCCATGGTGGCTCAACAGGCAGAGTTCTCGCCTGCCATGCCAGAGACCTGGGTTCAATTCCCAGTGCCTGCCCATGCTAAAAAAAGAAGAAAAAGTACATGAAGAGAAAAAAAAATTAAATGATAAAAAAAACTGAAAAAAAGTACATGAAGAGATGCTCATTTTCATTGGCTATAAGGGAAATGCACATCAAGACTGCAATGAGAAACCACCTCACACCTATAAGAATGGCTGCTGTTAAACAAACAGGAAACTATAAATGTTGGAGAGGATGTGGAGCAATTGGGACACTTATGCACTGCTGGTGGGACTATATAATGTTGCAGCCACTATGGAAGACTGGCGATTCCTTAGGAAACTAAATATCAGGTTGCCCTAAGACCAGCAATAGCACTGCTTGGTATACCCAGAAGAGATGAAAACAATGAGACAAACAGACATTTGCACACCGACGTTCATAGCAGCATTATTCACAATCACTAAAAAAATGCAAACAAACCAAATGCCCATAAACAGACATGTGGATCAACAAAATATGGTATGGAATATTATGCAGCAGTAAGACGAAATGATGTCCTGAAGCACATGAAAAGATGGATGAGCCTTGAAGACATATGCTGATGAAATAAGCCAGACACAAAAGGATAAATACTGTATGATTCCACTTTTATGACCATCATTAAGGTATAATCAGAGGCTTATAATACAGAATATAGGGGACTTAGAGATACACAGACGCTAGAGATGGGTGAACGGTTAGATATTGAGGTTGAACTCCAACCTCATTAAGGGATTAGATAGAAGTGAAGACAGTTCTCTAGTGGGTCTATACATAATATTACCATATTAAATATGAACTACTTTTAAAGGGGCTGCATAGTCCTACATGTCCCACTGATTAACACTAGAAGTATGAATTAGTTCTTGCAAGAATTATTTCAAAGATATGGTTCATGTATAAAGAGTGAGTCCAGGGTACAGGGGAAAAGTGCTATTGCATGCTATGGGCTATGTTCAAAAGGAAAACATCAGCACTACCACAGCAACAGCAGAGGTAAATGACAGGGTGAGGGACAAGACTTAAGGGGAGCTTTATATTTTCCATTTGGTGGTGGTGTGTTTTTTGGTTTTCCTTCTCTTGGGAACAAAGAAATTGTCTAAAATTGAGAATGTTGATGGACTGTCGACTTTGGGCTCTCTACATGATGCCTGATGAATGCAGGTGGCTGAAGGAAGCAGTGACTGAGAAGTAGATTGGCAAACAATGGTGTATACTTATGAACGGAGGTTGTGCTGCCACAAAAAGGAACAAAGTTGTGAGGCACCCAACGAGGTGAATGAAATGTGGGATGTTTAGTGAGACAAAATAAGCCAGAAACAAAATAACAACAATGTTATAGTCACCTTTAGAAAATGCTTATAAGAAAACAGGGACCTAGATTGTAAGTTTTTATAGCAGACATGTTAAGTCCGGAGTGCTAATTATTATTTCTGGATTTCAAAAGGTTGTTCTCTTCTCTCTATATATATCTATATCGATATCTATATCAATATCGATATAGATATTTAGAGATAGGAACGAAGTTGATCAGGTTGGTGTTTAAGTAATTCAGCACACAGGGGTAAGAAAGACAGTGTCTACATTTTAGAACCAGACATACTCTTTGAGACCAAAGGATAAAAAGGCTTATTTGGTCTGGAACTGAAATTTTCTGTAGTGCATAATCTGACTCAACCTGTCTGTATAACTCATTTGAAGAATTGAAACACAGGGAGTCCAAAATAATAAAGAGGTCCTTTAATCCTGTATAAATCAATGTAGTGCCTGGATACATCCTAGAGTATATTATTCAGATAATCAAAAAGTGTGGGCAAAGTCCTTTCAGGGATGGGAGAAAGAATATTGAACTATTAAACGTCACCATCAGGGAATTCCCTGATACTCTGTCAAACTTTAGGGACACCCAAATTAGTAAGTCATGCCCTTTATCCTGAGGCTTACTCTTGTGAAGCTTATGTAGGTAGTGGAGAAGCTTAGCCTACCTATAGGTAAGCCTAAGAGCTACTTCTGGAGGACCTCTTTTGTTGCTCAGATGTGGCCTCACTCTCTCTAAGCCCAACTCTGAAAGTGAAATCATTGCCCCCGGCCCCTACATAGGACATGACATCCAGGGGTGAAAGTCTCCCTGGTGACATGGGAGATGACACATAGGGATGATTCTGGCTCTGGCACCACGGGATCAACAATTCCATCCTGACCAAAAGAGGGAAAAGAAGTGTAATTAATAAAGTATCAGTGACAAAGAATTTAAATAGAGTTAAGAGGCCACTGTGGAGGTTGATCTGATGCAAGCTTCAATTAGATATTGCTACTACTCATAACCTGCCAACCCCCAACCAGGACCATTCCAGACAATTCTAAAGAACACCTAGGGCAATATATGTGATTCCACAAGGGTTCCATGCACTGGAGTAACTTTCCAGAAACCTACAGCCTCCAGATGGGTTCCTGGACTAGATAAGTCCTGAAACATAGAGGGCCCAACCTCTCCAGAGCATCAGATAATTCCATCTCCCTATCCCATATTAGTCACAGACCCTTCCAACATGAAAAAATTAGAATGCCCATAGCCCAAACACTCCTAAGGAGAGGGATGGAAAGATCAAAGGTGATGGTGGAGTTATACAGAGAAGACAGGATTTAACAAATGAATATGAATGCTGAATCTTTAAATTGATATCTCTTTTAGTCTCCAGTACCTTAGAGCAGCTAGAAGTAAAAACCTAAAATTGTGGAATTATAACCCACATCAAACTCTGAAATATGTTCTACAACTAATTGTGGTTCTATCCTTTGAAATTTATTGCTTTTTTGTATATATGTTATTTTTCACAAAAAAAGAAGGAAAAAAAGTCAATGGTGATGATAAAAAAGATATTTAAGCCTCCAGCCTCCTATATTCTGAAGAAGCTAGAAGGAAAAATCGGAGAGGATGGTATGGCATCTTCTGGGATCTTTCCTGTAACTACTTGTTGAAGAGTGCTTTGAAAACTATTGCTTTTTTAGATTTCTTTGCTTTGTATATATGTTATACTACACAATTAAAAAGTTAAAAAAGAAAGGGGCTAAGAATGTATTCAAAATGCTAAAATGCATCAGAATGCACAAAGTGTTTCAATAAAAGTCTAACAGAATGATAGAATTGTTCAACTGGGCATTTTCAATCTTATTAATAATTTTCCAGTGATTCCCCTTAAAAAGAAAACTGTTTTTTTAAACTTTTTCTTTCACTATAACATCCTACTAGTAAACATGTGTTAAAATGTCAAAGATCACCTGTAAACATCATATTTTACATACATATTTCATAATTTTCAAGTATACCATCTGGAAAACAACATCTGCAGAACTTTGCAATAATTATCATGGGTTGTTGCCAAAAATTCCTCTTATGAACAGTTATTCTTTGGCCTTCCATAAAACATCTTTTGGCATATAGCACTGTGTTTGTCTTGTTATCGCATATATATGGAATAAAATTAACATGAGAGAACAAAAAGTATATATTGTTAATTAAATAAAAACAGTTATGTCTTCTGAAAAAAAGAAAGAAAGAAAGAAACAGCTGCCTCCACCAAATGGATCAGGATTCAAACATGGCTTTTCTAGGTTGCATAAACCTTTCAAACAGGCACAGATGCATAGTCAAAAAAGTTTGGAAGCTAGTATGTTAAATGGAGTTGCTCAAACTTTAGTCCCACATATAGAATGTTCATGATTGTTGCTATATTTGATGATTACTGAAGGTGATTTTAACAGACTACTGAGAAGGAAGCAGTGAAGGAATGGAAATTCACAAAATGAAAAACTAAACTTTGATAGATGATGGAAAGATTAGATAGATTGATAGGGTAGACCAACTGGTTTCTCTGAAGACTCCCAGCTTCAAAATTCAGGTAATGAACATTTGAAGCATTCATGGTCATCCTAAGTACCATACCGATAATTTGTATGTTCTATGTGACTTGGATTGCAATGCCCCTATTTATTTTTTATTTTGTCCTAAAAACAGCAATTCAGTATGGTAAAGACACATGTTATAGGCATTAAGATAAATATATTACTATTTAAAAACAAATGATTTGCAGCCACTACCACCTATCACTTCCTCTTCACTCACCCCAGAACAGAAGTTTCACACTGAGTAATTAACACTAAATGGCGATTTAGCTTGATGATTACAGAGGCAGGTCTGCACAATTAACATGAATCTGTGTCTGAGATCTTCCCCATGATTCTGTCACTAGCTCTAAGTCACTGAGCAAATAACTCACATTCTCTGAACTTCAGATTTCGCTGCAGAGTGGAAATGGTAATAATCATGATTAATCACCTTGAAGGAGAGTCATGAGCATTTGACACTATGTCAAGGACAGCCTCAGTGTTAGGCACACAGTCATCACTCAATAATTCGGAAATTCATCTATCGATTAGTGTCCTTGTGTTTGCACTCCTACTTGCTCAGGGGAAGTTGCAGTTGATATTGATGGCATGATTCCAGCCTTTTAATAAGCATTCATATATTATCCTATCTCTGCTCTGTGTTGAAAGCTCAGGTTTATGTCTGTGGGAAACCAGGAAATTAATTTCAGATCCAATTTTACAGTTCTCCAATATTCTTTTCTTCAGGTATCTAAATGTTGATTTTCTACATCAATGTTCATATGCCACATATGAGGAAATGATATCTGGTATCTATTTCCAAAATTGTTACTAGATCTCAGTGCCCCAGCTAATATTAAGAGTCCTCCATCATTTATTTTCCCTAGTTTCTGTGTTCCTTGGACTTCATCTAAGGCAGATACATATATCCGCCTTTCTCAGTCACCTCTCAAAATGAAATTTCCTTTCAGCCTTCTTCTCTGCCCAAAGCAGGAAACAACTTTGTTGTTCCCCAGCATTCCTCACTGTTTTCACAATATTAGGAGGCACTGTGTGCAATTTGGAATCATTTTGGCTTTAGTATAAGGGTTCACACTCTACTTCATTAGCTGGCTGCTGTGAAATTGTGAAATAATTTGGTGAAAATTGTAAGATATTTAGACTTGTTTCTTGCTGAAAATATGCAAAGCTCTTTAGGGAAAATACAGGCAGATGGTGTTTGAGACATTTATTGTTTTCCTATGTATTTGTAAATAAATACTGTAAATTAAGATTTTCGGATTTTAGGAAATCTAGTAGCAAGTTAATATAGGAAATTTTATCATATTAAAGAAAGAAACTGACACATCCATTTCCATCATGCCAGTGCATTTCTTTCCATCTGTAATGTTTCAAAAAGTTTGCATAAGTGATCCAAAATTGATTGTTGAAAAGCTTCAGAAAAAAGCAAAAGCAGTCGCCTCTCTTTTTATTCCCCAGGTATAATTTTTGTACCTCTAATCAAAGTATGATTATTCCCCTCATTTACATAGCAATGGTGTTTGTATCTACCCAGGAAACCATAGGTAGTACAGGTTCACCGAGATCTAGACATGAATTGAATTATTCACTTCTTACCATTTAAGGGTCTAATAATGTAATTCATATTCTTTGTGGGGTTTTTTGCAGAACGGCTGTGATTTTGGGAAACTTACAGGTGCTACCTGAGGTCTATATTGGAGCAAATGATAGCACTTAAATAACTGCGTGAAGGAAAATATTCTCACTTTCTAGTTGCTTTTGCCATATATTAAAGTCTCAAACACAATCAATTATTTGCTAGTTATAGTAACACCCAAACCCAATTCTTATCCAAATCAAGCAGTTATTTCCTGAAAGTATAAATCATCTCATTTCCCTTGTACTTTGTCTAATGTTTTTTCCCGTTTCTTTCATGCCAATCTCCCTTCATATATGATTTTTCACTTTCTAATTTTATTTACATAAAGGCTAAGAAAAGGTCCAAATGAGATATTCAACCCCCAGAAAAATACTTTCTAATGTTGTAAAAATACAACATCTTTTGGCACACCTCTGAAGACACGTTCTCAATAAAAACGTTATTTTAGTGAGAAACATTTTATTGTATTTTGAAATTCAGATTAATCTTATCTAGTTGAAGATGACTACAAATGAAGAGAAAACATTTTATTTTCATGAAATAGGTTAAACTAGTGAATTTATACTGTTTTTCTGACTTTTACAAATAGACATAGTCATTTTCCCCAACATTCTCAGAAGAATTGGAGTTAGAAATTGAATTTACTGTTCTATTTCTTTTCCTTTTTCATTCCCTCTCCCTCATCTCAGTTTTGCACAGAGATCAATAAATAGATGCATTCCAGAAATTTCTGGGGGGGGCGGTGGGTTATGAAGATGTACATTGAATATGAAGAGGCTGTTAGTGTTACAGATAGTAGTTAGGTGCCTCTTTTCAAATGGGTTGCTCATGAAGGATGAGCTATAACAAACCCAGCTCCTCAGTCTCTGCGGACCCTTCATAGTTTCTCTCAACAAGTACTTAGCAGACTCTGAATTAGGTACCAAGCATTTCTATGGTATTGAGCAACTCTCTATCTAGTGGAGGAGATAATCACAATATCACTTCCTAGATTTCTTTTTTTTGCATGGACAGGCACCAGGAATCGAACCTGGGTTTCTGACATGGCAGGTGAGAACTCTGCCTGCTGAGCCACTGTGGCCCGCCTGCTTCCTAGATTTTTATTCATAGTTTCAATAACAACAATGAGGTTAAATAACTGGGGATAAGGAATATTGGAGGTCTTCTTCAGGAAAGCGTTAATCTTTTCTTCATTTCTTTGTTTATACAATGAATTTGAGTGATATAAAATTCATTCAAAACATTCTTTGGATAAAACTTTTCTAACTTGTACCAGAGAGCCTTAATTACCTTAATCCCAGTCCACAGTTTTCCATTTTGCTTAAGTATACAATAAAATGTTTTAAAATATCATGTAGTGATCATGATACATCATGACAATGGTTCAAAGACTCAGAAGACCTAGGTTTTCCTTGGTCCTTCACAATTCACATAAAAGCACCTGGCAAAATCATCATAAACTGTCATCTTATGATGTACTGCAGAAAATAAATGTAGATGTACTGAATATCTTTTCTAGAAAAACGCTTCCCCTGTTATCTGCTTCCTTTTCTGCTCCCTACCTGAAGCAGACCTAGCTGTTTAAGTCCAACATCATAAACAGAGTGAGAGAAGAGATTTCTCAACAGTATCCAAAAAGGGCTAGAAATTAAAACTCAATTTCTTCAGAAGGTGCATTTGCTTAAGGAAGCCTGGAATTTAATCATATACATGATTTATTTTCAAAACCTTGAGAACAAAATATGGCTTCTTTGGTGCCTAGAAGATGTGTCTCTGAAAAGAAAGCACCCTAATCTTGTGCACCTTTAGAGATTTTCCATCTCCAAATGTGGGATTTAGGAGCTTGGAAGTACATTGGCACTTTAAGTTAGTGCATTTATTACCTAGATAATGAGAATTATGCTTCACAAATATAAGTATAGGCTAGAAAGATGACTGTGAGCAAATGATGAATATTCTCTGAGGAGGAATAACACCTCTAGCTTCAAAGAGTTGAGCTTGACTAAATTGTGTTAGAAGAGCATGAAAGGAGCAGCTGTGGCCAAGGGAGACCCTCCCTGCTGTGCACAATGATTCATAGTGGGCCCAGGACCAACCACAGGTGTGTAAGATCACTTCCATACACCAGGGCATGATGAATACAGAGATCCAAAATTAGCCTTCAGGTTCCAGGCTTTTACTGAAATAGGATATAACTTTTCATTCCTGAAATAAAATAGGGTAGGGAAGGGGGCAGTGGTGGTACAGAATTTTAGAATCATGAATATATTGAGTGTAGAAACTTAAAAATAATTTTGACTATGTCCCTTATCTTATAGATAGTGAAAAATAGGCTCAAAATCAATGAGTGATGTGAGCTGGGCCACAACATTTAATAGGGCCTAATAAGAATAGGATTCTTACATTCATTTGCATAGATTTATGCATTCACCATTCAGTAAATATGTATTAGGTGCCTGCTCTATGTCAGGTGTTATTCTGGGTTCTGGGAATAGAGCAGTAAACAAAACAACATCTTTCCCCCATTAGTACAATGAAGGAAAATAATGTGTGGTATAGGAGAACAGAAGGGAGGGGGCAGTTGCTATTTTATAGTGTTTAAGGCAGGCCTCACTGTCATTTGAATAGAAAATTGAAAGGAGTAAAGAAGTAAACCAAATGCATATTTCCTCAACTCCCTTTTCAACCATTTTCCCACCAAACCAGTCTACCTTCCTGATTGTTTATAACTATTAGAAAAGTTAACTCTAAAATGAATGTAGAATTTGTAGCAATAAAAGTGTGACCATTGAAGGCCACCTTTCTTCAATGCCTGAGCTAATGGTCCTTACTAGGTCTTGGTGCCCCTTGGTCATCACTGTTGGTCTCAACTTTTATGAAATGCTTTCCTATCTTGGATGATGAGGAACTATGCAATTTGGATTTCCTAATAGCTCTCCAAGCCCTACTCTCTCTTCCTCTCTTCTTCACAAATTCCCTAACTTCATTTGACCCATCACTGTGAGTTATCTCATAATATTATGTGGTTCACCAGCCTTCTTTCTCTATCACACCTTGTACTGACTGAAATTTGGGCTCTATAAATACATTGCCTGAATTTGAAAGCCTGATTCTCATTACTTCCTAGCCGAATGATACTGTGGAAGTTACTTAATTTTTGTTCCTCTGCTCCCTCATTTGTAAAATGGGCACCATAATAATGTCTGTCTTCCAAGGTTGCTGTGAATATTCTATGAATTATGCATGTAAAGCTTCTAGAACAATGCCTCGCACACAAGATATACTGAATACATATAAGCTATTATTACTAATCCTTAAATGTTGCTTCCTATAGATTACAGATATTTACATGGACATTGTGTTTTAGTTTCCTACCTGCTAAACAAATACCAAGCAATGGGTTGGCTTAAACAACAGGGATTTATTGGCCCATGGTTTTGAAGCTAGAAGTCCAAAATCGAGGTTTCACCAAGGCTACGCTTTCTTCCAAAAGACTGTGGAGTTTGGGGGCTGGTTACCTGCAACCCTTGGTTCTTGGCTTCTCTGTTACCTGGCAATGCATATTGCAGCTTCTTCTCCTTTCTCTTCTAGGTTCCTTTAACTTCCAGCTTTTGGCTGCTCCCCATGGCTTTTCTCCCCATCTGACTTTCACTCTATTTATGAAGGACTTCAGTAATCTGGAATAAAGTTCAATTTGATTCAGTTGGCAATCAAGTTACTTTAACTGGAGTAACATCTTGAAGAGATCTTATTTACGATTGGTCCACGCTAATCAGAATGTGGACCAAGACCAAGCACAAGTCTAAACTGGAGTCTAAATGTCAATCCACCACACATAAAAGTTAAATTCCTTCCTTATATTTATCTTCAAATTTCCTAATTTATGTTGAGAAGATCCTTCCACAAAATCTAGACCTCAAACTAACATGTCCCAAATTTCACCATTTATTGTCTTTCACATCACTCCTTGATTCGTGGCTGTCCTATTGTACCATCACTTTTAGTTATATGAACCCCTAGTGTGAGGGGAAAAAGCCTCAATCAGCAGACATTTCAAAAGGGCTCTCCCAAATAGGGCTCTTTCTTCCCTTCAGAATAGCCTCATTTCTTTTTGTTTTTTAATCTGTCAATAAGGTAAATAAAAGGAGCATCAAACACAAGGTTTTCACAATCACACAGTCACATTGTGAAAGCTATATCATCGTACAATCATCTTCAAGAAACATGGCTACTGGAACACAGCTCTACATTTTCAGGCAGTTCCCTCCAGCCTCTCCATTACACCTTAACTAAAAAGGTGATATCTGTATAACCTCCAGGTTAACCTCTCAACTCTATTTGAAATCTCTCAGACATTAATTTTGAGACATTTATTTTGTCTCATTTCACTCTTCCCACTTGTGGTCGAGAAGGTTTTCTCAATCCCTTGATGCTGAGTCCCAACTCATTCTAGGATTTCTGTCCTATGTTGCCAGGAAAGTCCACAACCCTGGGAGTTATGTCCCACATAGAGAGGAGGAGGGCAGTGAGTTTGCTTGTTGTGTTGAATAAGAGAGAGAGAGGCCACATTTGAGCAACAAAAGAGGTTCTCTGGGGGTGACTCTTAGGCCTAATTTTAAGTAGGCTTAGCCTATCGTTTCTGGGGATATGTTTCATATGAATAAACCCCAAGTATTTTATTTTTATATTAAAATAAATATTAAAAACTCTATAAGCATGACATGACATATGAAATACTGGGTTTGAGGAGTAAATAAAAGTAACACACTACTGTCATTTTGTCAGGTTTTTTTTTCCTTTTCCTTTACTCTATATTTCTGCCTTGTTTTACTTGGGTATGGTTGCTAAAGTAAATGAACATTTTGTTTGTGTAAATAAATATTCATAAATCTATATGTACATGTGCATTTTATTTACCTAAAAATCTTCTGAAGAATTTCTAGGAATAAAATCACTCACGGTAAGAAATGGTACATTTTTGCTGGGCTCCCAATTATCACCCAACAGCCTGTGTGACTGGTGAAAGCTGCAGATATCCTGAAAGCCACTTCCAGCTAGGAGGCACCTGAGAGATTAGAAGAAACAAAAAGAAGGGAGAGAATGGCAATAAGAGTAAAAGTGAGATAGATTTTCACCATTGTCCTGTGATACACAAGCCCCCGTTCTGTGTATCTGCAAGCAACAGTGTGTTTTGCTCTGCAAAAACCCTGCTGCAGCTTTTTTAGAATACCTATAATTATATTAACATTTTCTTAAGCACTTTAAGTAAAATTTGTGATTCCTTAAAAAGTAACTCCATAAAAAATTCTGTCATGTTTAGCATACATATATGGAGGGTATAAGAACCATGACACTAAAGATTTCTTAATTGTCTACCTTATGGCCTGAGATGAAGCTAACAATTGATAGTAAATTCTCTGTACATAACGTTTACTAAACTCATAGTCCAGAGTTCAGAATTCAAACATATACATGTAAATATAAGCTATATGCACTACAGGGTCTCCTCTGGTTCTGATACTAAAATACTATGACCAGACTCAACCTTCAAAATCATTGACAGGGAATACAGGAAGAATTGGGTTTACTTAGTGCCTCAGTTAAGTTTAAATATCACACTGCTATTGAAGGACCAGTGGATGAAGCAGTGGAAGTTCCACAGGGTCAGCAAAAAGACTAACAACTTGATTTCTATTTCTTCCATCTGTCCTTCCTTCCTTCCTTCCTTCCTTCCTTCCTTCCTTCCTTCCTTCCTTCCTTCCTTTCAACTTTTGCTCTCTCAGAGAACCTGTTAATGTGTCAGCTCCATATTCTGCTGAGCCTGTCCATTCGAGCTAATACTTCTACACTTATTACTGCTAATACAACTGCCGTGGAAAAAATTCAGGCCAGTTACAATGCATGGCATAAAGCTATCTAAAATGTAAGTGTGGGTGTTCAGCTTGGGTCTTATCTCATTTGAAATTGAAATATGTTTGCAATGCTTGAATGTGGGAAGATTAATTATCACCTCTGTTTCAAAATAAGCAGCAGTAGAAACCCATCACATGAAAATGTGGAAGTGACATTGTTGACAGCTAACAAGAGAGATTTTCAGCTGGAAAACAGTACAAACAGAAACAAATGCACTCGTTTTTCTAATCTGCAGCCAAGCAAAAAAAATGATATTTGATACTGGTTGAGTTTGTCTCAGTAAACCATGGCCCCATTTTCATCAGGACCCTAAATGCTCCAAAACAGACCATGGAGTTCTGCCTCTCAGTTGAGTCAATGGTTTCACATTTCTAAGGTCGGGATATATCTTGCTTTTCTTCCAGTAAGAGGGGACAAAACATACTTAGCCACCACTGACTAATGTGAGCTTAGGTAAAGATATCAATCTCTCTAAGCCTCAATTTCCTCATCTTTAAAATGGACACAGTGAGCACACACCTATCTCATTGAGTAGGTAAGGGTCTCTTATATATTTCTACAAACAACTAGCAGAGTGTCTGGGACAAAGAAAGAGCTCAGAAATCATTAACTAATGCTATTGTAAGGTCATCTCACTCTGTTCTAAGACCACTAAAACCAAAACTTCTTTTTCCTGTTTGAAAGCAGCTCTGTGTCAAGTAGTAAGAGTTAGTTTATGCCCCCTTCTTAAACTTTAGTGATTATAAGAGATCATTTTGAAGTTTCATTCTGGGAAGGAAAATACTTGTGGGTTTTGTTTTTTGTTTTTTGTTTTCTTTTGTAAATTGCCACATCAGGACCCTATAGTTAATACCAGGTCTTGGGTCATTTGAGCATCTGCATTGTAAAATACAGGTCTCATTATGGATTCCTTTTGTTAATGGGAAGGTTTGAAGTTAGCAAGTCTGCTGCTTGCACCATACATTAAGATAATGAGATGAAAATGGTATAAATTCAAATCATTTGGTCCCCTATCTGTCTCTATCTCTCTCTCAATTTATGTTACACAATGACATAAAGTACCACCTTTGGAGGTGAGCCTGCCCTGTGGTTAATCATCCTAATACATGCTGAAATACCCCACACTATAATTTAATGTGAAGAACAGCTAGGGGGTTGTGTTGAAACTGTCATGACTCACCAGAATCTACTAATTTTGTCCTGTTCACCTTCATTCTATAACTTTGCAAGGATTTCTGCCAACATTGGTGGGGGTGGAGAGAGTGAAAAAAGAGAAAAAGAAGCTCTTTGTGAAATGGCACATCGAGTCTACACCATTGATAGCATCTTCCTAATTCCCCAGGCAAGCTCTCTCTGAGCCACTTTAAGCCCTCCAGAGACAATTTCTTTTTATGAAAGTCAAGCTTCCTTCTATCAGCCTCTCACATCTTCAGCAACGGTAATCATTCTTGAAGCTGGAGGTATTGTCTGCTATCTTGATGTTGCGGTGCTGAAAGAGACAAACAAAGTCAGTCTGATTGTTTTAGGTTTGTATTAGTTTGGAGTGCATAGAGAAATATTTTAAAAGACTTATTTTGACTATCAAAGTGAGCCAATATGACAGCCGTCGTCAGGGGAAAATGTGCACCATGCAAACACACAAACATTCCACAGCAACCAGCTCCTTTAGCAGCATCACATTAGAGGGGAAATTGCTTCCCTGAACATCAGTGAGAAAGAAGGCAGTTCTCTAAGTTACTCAGGAAAAGGTACGACAACAAAGTGGCATCTGGAATGACACAGAGGTCAAAGGAGTTAACATCAACTCTTAGAGCCTATAATCTCATTGCATTATATCTGTGGTTTGATGCACATGTATTTCTCTGTAAAATGTACTTTTTATAAAGCAGAGGCTGATTGGCAGATACTGGCCCATTATGCCCAAAGAAACTGGTTAACTAGCAGAAAAGAGAGTACTTTGGGTTAGCAAATTGACAAAAAAAAATAAATAACTAACATACAACAAATAAAAATAAAAGCAAAATGAAGAGCTAGTTCTGATGAAATTTACATACTGAAAGCAGTTTTAGGATTCAGCTCAACCATCTGAAAATCTGAGTTCGTGAACAGAAAGGTATCAACACAATTCTGACTATATCGTGAGGTGCCTTTTAGATTTGTATTCAAACAAGAAAATTCACCATTTGTCTGGTATGGAAACTGCATGATTCCCACAAAAACGTGTGAAATTGAAGATGGATTTTTTTGCTATAGTTTTCAAATAATCAAGTTTATATTTAATCAGTTTGAAATATCATGATTGCCATTTTCCAAAAGAAATGAAATCTTCTAGCATTTAAAACCACAGAAAAATGCTGATGTCTACAAAAAAGGTCTCTCACATTTTACAATTACCAGCTCTTTTCATTAAAAATAGAACAAAAAAAATCTACTCATATATCCCAAATTTAAAGAGATGAAAATGAAGCAGGGTAATTTCTTTATTTTACTAAAAAAAAAAGAGTGTTGCTCAAAATATGTTTCCAGATTATCTGGAGAGAATGTATGAAATTATACTTTGAAATAATTGCAAAAGCAAATATTCTGCATATTTTCTTCTATACAATGATGTCCTCCAGATATAAGTGGTTGGAAGTAATTCTCCTCTTGTCTTGTAGTTAGATTCCTACACCATGCAAGAAAACAAATTTCCGATTCTTTACAGAGATAAATACCAGAAAGAAATTATAAAAGTCATAGAAGTAAAGGTAGATTGTCGTTCATCGTGTTTGGGAAGCAATTTTCAAGGCACATTCTCAGAAGCTCCTACCAAGGATGCAGACCCCTTCTAAGAAAACTTGGACTTCACAGCTGTGTCAGGGTAAGAACTGCTCTCAGTTTGGCCCCCACTCTCTTCCCTCCTCAACACCAGGAGCAAGAGGTCAGACCTGCCATGACCTCTTCACCACCAGTCTTCCAACGAAGAGGAAATTCTCCTGAGATATTTTAGATAGAGTTCACTCACTCCTGTACTCTTCTTGGTTTACCTCCATTCTATCCATCTCAAGTCAGTTTGGTCTTAAAGTTTAAAGAAAAGCAGTGTCATTCATTCATGTATTCATTCATTCACTATTGATTAGAATTTTGTCTCTAGTTTCCTAGAGGAAATGTCCTTATTATCTGAGAGAGAGCCTGAATCTCAAGCTGCATTTCCTTTTCCCCAAGAATGTCCTTTGGGTATAACAGACCCTTTCCAGTGGTCAGAGACATTTTGGTTTATAGTGGCAGAAATTCAGTTTGTACTCGCCTCCCAAACTGAGGGAGAAGGCTCATAACTACAGGAAAGGTGAAGGGTGGGGCCTAGCTTTAAACAGAAACAGCATATCATTTATCACCAGTGGTTTTCTCCACCAGATGTCTTCCTTCTCCCCTGTGCAACACCAGCAGCTTCCTCACATTCTCCCACCTCCCCTCTGAAGAGAAAGGGATTCTTCTTACTGCATTTCATTTCCGGAGGGTTCTGGGGATAGAAATGGATCTGATTGGCTTAGTTTGAGCACATGCTCATCTCTGTGGCCAGGGAGTTGATGCATTATAATTTTCAGACCCTCCCTGAACCACATGTAAGAGTCAAGGAGAAAGAGTTCCCTAAAAGATGCAAGTTGGGGAGAAAAGGTGATGATGTTTTGTGGTTAACAGCAGAAAGTTATGGGAGCTGGAATGGCAAAAACAATTTATACCTGCTACATCTCCCTGTGCTATGGACAAATTGTGACTGTTAGAGAGAAAATTCATCATATTAAACACATTCATATGTGTTTACATTTCGCCACCATTTCCCAGCCATTTCATGGAGGAATACACAACCACCCTCTCTGTGTGTTTACATTCACTATGATGGAGTCCAAAACAAAGGTATCTTGGTTTGCCAGGCTGCTATGAAAAATACCACATAATGGATTGCCTTAAACAACAGGAATGTATTGGCTCATGGTCTCAGAGGTTAGTACCAAATCAAGGTGTTGGCAAGACCATGCTTTCTCCCCAAATCTGTGGCTTCTGGTGCTGGTTGGCTACAATCCTTGGGGTTCCTTGGCTTTTATCTCTTCTTCCCATAATGAGGTGATCTCTCACTTTGTGTTTATTTTTCTAGTTTCCACTGACTTCTGGCTTTTGGCTTCTGGTTTCTTCTTTTTGGAAGACCGGTAATATGGATTAAGACCTTGAATCAGTTAGCCACATCTTAACTAATACTAAATCTTCAAAAAATTTATTTGCAAATAAGTTCACATCATAGGAACATGCATTAAGATGAAAAACATGCCTTCCACTGGTGTACATAATTCAACCTACCAGACCAGGAAAGAACACAGAAAGTTTAGAAAACCCCTAAAGGGTATGGGTGCCCTCTTTATTGGGTGAAGACAGAGCAAAAAAACGACATTTACTTTTCAGGGAAAAGCTGATGTGCTGCAATGAAATCCAGGACAGAAAATGAAACCCCCAATCAGGAAAGGAGGTCTGAGATCCAGTGGGTGGGAATTAGTAGCAATTCTAGCTTTTTGTCGCCCAATTACATACGAAATAGAGTCTGAGCAAATCAAGGGCTGGGACAGAGGAAACGTTTCATGACATCCTCTCACCTTTCAGACCCAGCACTTCTGCCACTGTACCTATGGAGGCTTTTAAAAAAATTAAGTGAGATGCTGAGTATAAAAATGCCTATAGTTAATAACACATGGATATTCAATACATTTTATTCCCTTCCATTTCATTCTATTACCTCTGTGTCTTAGAAAGACCTGCTTGTAAGTTTGATCCCTGGCTGTCACCTGTCAGCCTGAATTTCGGGAGGGTTTCCACTATACCCTAACTGTTAAGAGTGGCTCATTATGTCTAAAATGTTTGCGCAAGTGATCTGATGTGTGATGAACACCTGCTTTTCTACTGGGAGTGAAATTTTAGTACATGGCAGGCAGAGGGTGCCTATACATCCAGGCCCCAATAAAAATATTGGGTACTGTGTCTCTAATGAGTAACCCTAGGAGACATGTCCCACACGTTGTCATAGTTCAATGTTGGAGGAATCAAGCACATCCTGCAAGATTCCATGGGGAGAGGTCTCTTGGAAGCTTGTGCCTGATTTTCTTCATACTTCGCCCCATGCTCCTTTTCCCTTTGCTGATTTTGCTTTGTATCTACTTGTTGTAATAAATCTTAGCCCTGGTGATTCATTGAGGTGATCTTAGGGGCCCCTCAACCCGGCTGCTAACTCCCTAGCCACTCCCTTCTTGCTGAGTTAAGTCTTCCAAAAATCTCTTGTCTACCAGCCTGTGGCCTATTTCTTATAGATTCTACACAAATCCCACTTGCTCAGAGACTATAATCCTGGATATATACCCAAGGTACTACTGGAGATGTAATAGCAATCTTTCTTTCTATGGTAATCTTCTTGTGGAGCTGGTTATCTGGATTAAGAAAATATAGCCACATATTCTATATATAAAATGGGATCAACAATTACATCCTGACCAAATGGGGGGGGAAGCAGCATAATTAATAAAGTATCAGTGGCAGAGAGAGTTCAAATAGGGTCGAGAGGCTACTCTGGAGGTTGCTCTTTCGCAAGCTTCAGGTAGACCTTGCTACCTATCATAACCCGCCAACCCCCAATCAGGACCATTCCAGCCAATCCTAAAGAATAAAGAACACCTACCGCAATTTGTAAGATTCCTCAAGGGTTCCAGGCACTAGAGTAACTTGCCAGAAACCTACAACCTCCATATGGGTCCCTGGTCCAGATAAGTCTTGAAATCTAGCCTAGCCTCTCCAGAACATCAGATAGTTTCACCTCTCTACCCCATATTAGTGACAGACCCTTCCAATAACAAAAATTTAGAATTGCCATAGCCCAAATAACCCCAATGAGAGGTATGGAAAAATCAAAGGTGATGGTGGAATTATACATAGAAGACAGGACAGAATAAATGAATATGAATGCTGAATCATTAAATTGATATCTCTTTTAGTCTCCAGTATTTTAGAGCAGCTAGAAGTAAAAACCTAAAATTGTGAAATTATAACCCATGTCAAAATCTGAAATATGTTCTACAACTAATTGTGGTGCTGTGCTTGGCAATTTATAGCTTTTTTGTATATATGTTATTGTTCACAAAAAAAGAAGGAAAAAAAGTCAATTGTGATGATAAAAATGTATTTAAGCCCTCTAGCCACCTATATTCTGGAGCAGCTAGATGGAAAAACACGAGAGGATTGTATGGTAGCCCATGACAAACTCTGGGATCTGTCCTGTGACCACTTTTTGAAGAGTGCTTTGAAAACTATTGCTGTTTTATTCCTTTGCTTTGTATATATGTTACACTATACAATAAAAAAAAATTTTTTAAGTGTGCATAGTCAAATATCCTGTCTTTTCATTTAGAGTACTTAGGTTTTGTGGCCTGAATTAGAGAAGGTTTTTCTGTTCTGAAGTTATTAAAAAAAGAAAAGAAAAAAATTTTAAGTCTATAACCCTAAGAAAGTCAACACTTCTTGGTTTAGGCTCAAGGGTTTATGTCATGCATATCGTCATAGCACTTTTAGTCTAGAGAACTTTTAACTCAAGGATAACTTGGAGGCCTTCCTGAAACATGCAAACAAACAAACAAACATACCAAATCAGGAAAAACTCGCAGAATGCCTAGCTTGGAGCATTTACTTGTAAATTACTTGTAAAATCCACCTCAAAGTAACTGAATGAAGTGACTTGATGAATGGGATTATTTTTAATTTAGATGCCTTCTACTTAGAGCTCATCATTTTCTCTCAGTTAATAACATTGAACCCTTTAATCTCATGTTTTTTTAATTAAAATAAGTAGAATTAACTATTTTATTACTAAAATATTTTTCTTCTTTTTAAAATTTGTCCATAAAAATGGTTTAAGATGCCAGGGTTTACTACAAGCAGATGATATTCTTAGACAATATTCATACCAATGGCACTTAATTCTTTACAGAAATGCTGGTCTTTACTCTTTCCAAAAAGAATGGGCTTAACAAGCAAGGAAAGTAAAAATCCTACTAAACACTCAAAATAAGGGTTAATATACTAATTTAGATGACTCCACGGGGCTCCAAGATAACTACAGAATTACAGCACTTGTACCCACATATACAACTTTTCTATTTTTCCTGCTAAAGGCATAGATAATATACACTTCCCATGTCTCTAAGAGTCCTCCAATTTTCCCAAACTTCCAAAATTCACTTACCAAAGGAGAAATCACAGAGACCAGCAACAGAAGGCATGATTGAGACACCACACTGAAAACAGGGGAATTGAATTAAATTTAATTGACTTATTGATGAAACCTGTCATCCTTCCACTCCTGTTCTCCCCAGCTCAGCTCCCACCAGCAGAAAGGCTTATTCCTTCCTCCTAGCAAGACCGAAGAATGTGGTTTCCTCTTCAAAGAAACTTACTTGGAAGAAAATACCCTGGACTTTTGTGAACAGCCTAACAATAGAGCCATATTCTCATCTCATCATGCTATAATGGCTATGAACATTCATAGGTGCCACCCACATGTTCAAAGCTATTAATTATGTTTTGTGCTTTATTTTAATTATTAAAAAAGAGCCCAAAGCACCAGATACTTGAAAACTCTTAAAATTAGAGGTATATAAGTTTATATATAAGTTTAAACTGCATATAAAGTTAAACTTTAACTTAACTTTGTAAGTTTCACTCACTAAATTTATTTTTCAGATATTTAAGAACCACCAGATTTTTCCCATGTCAGACAGACTCTGGAACTCAGAAACACCAGTCCCTCCAAGAACACCTACTAGTTGTGTCCCCCTACCCCCAAAATGTCAACACCACTTTTTAATATGAAGAAGTTAGAATGGACATTGCTCAACTATCTCTGAAGATTGGGAGAAGACCCAAATAAGAGAGAGGAGTTGTAGCAGACAAGATAGGATTTAACACGACTTCCGAATTATTGTATCAATATTTCTTAATAGTCTGTAGTGTATTAGAACAGCTAGAAGGAAATACCTGATATTATGGAACTGTAACCCATTCCATACTTTGAAATATGCTCTGTAACTACTTATTAAACCATACTTTGAAATTTAGCACTTTTCTGTACAGACGTTATATTTCACAATAAAAAATGTTAAAAAGAAAGACACAGAGAAAAACAAAAAAGTTTTGTTTTGCCCCTACAAAACAAACTTAGAAAAAGAAGACAAGAAAATAAAAACATACATGTGAAAACTTTTGATACCATTAGAAACACAGAAATAAGGACGAGAGGCTTTAAAAGAAAAGAAATGAAAGAAACCTTAAGAGAGCAAAAAGATATAGCTCACAAATGTTAAAATATGATAACAGAAACAAAACATCATTTACAGAATGATTGAAAATTGGAGATAAACAAATCTCATGGAAAATGAACACAAAATTCAGAGAGGAAAACCATGGGAATAAAATTTAAGAAAATTAAAGAAACAACCTAGAAGTCCAATACCAACTGCAAACATTCTAAAAAGAGATAATACAGAGAAAATAGATACGAGAAAAGAATAAAAGAAATGATATAAGATTTCCTTTCATAACAGAAAGGCCTGCCTCTCCAGATTTAGAGGGCCTGCAAAGTGCCAGCATGATGAATGGAAAAAGACCCACAAGGACATCCATCAGTGTAAATTTTCATAACATCATGAATAAAGCAGTGTTCCCCAAATTTCCAGCTGGGAGAAAATAGCAGATCAAATACAAAGATTAGCAAACTACATTCCACTTCTCAAAAGCAATACTAGGAGCCAGAAAATAATAGCAAAAAAAGATTTCAAAATCATTTAGGAAAATTATTTTCAAAATAGAATTCTGAGTGCAATAAAACATTCAATCAAGGGTATAATAAAGATAGTTTTAACCATGCAAAGGATCAAAAAATTTACCTCCTTTTTACCCTTTCTGTGTAAACTACTGGAGCATTTGCTCAACAAAGTGAAAAATCTAGTTAAAGAAAGAAATGGGATCTACAAAATGAAAAAGGCAAAGGAAGGTCCTAGAATGATGATGAAGAGAAATTGTAGAATAAATGCACAAGGACTGGTGACTCACCAGTCGGCTTGGAATAGAAATATGGAAGGCTCTAGAAGGGATATCTTATAGAATATAGAACCTATAGTTCATAGATGTATTTGACACTAGTGAGAAAAATTTGTCTGCTCTGTCAGAGAGCTTGAAGAATATTCTGTGATATAGCCATAGGAAACTTTGCAACTGAAATAAAAACAAAAAAATGAGACTCTGTTTAACTTCTGAGGAAAAAAAAAACAAACTTTTGCCAAAATGCAAACTATACACAGTTGACTATCCAGATTAACACTGAACTATGTTCATATAGTCATTACAATCACTGCAGAAAATATTGATTTAATTGAAAATTTAGATATCCTATTGGGAAATTTGAGGAAGAAAAGTATGTCTGCACACATATGTGTGTTTGTGTGTGTGTGTGTGTGTGTGTTGGTAGAGGGAGGGTGTTGTCATAAGTGAGTCAATCCAAATGTCCATAATATGGTATGAATAAATTGTCATTATATTTAAGATTCAAAAATCAAAGTGTAGCAGTCTAATCACATTACTTAGAATCGGTTCAGTAAACACAAGAAAAAATGTGTAAGAGCAATGACATTGGCAAGAGAGTAGTTGAGGGTAACAAGGGGTCTGAAGGAGTACTGCAGTTTATTCATGGTAAACTTTGACTTTAAAATGCAAATACATGACTATATAGACATATATATGTATAAGTACATGTGTGCACACATATTAAACAGGTACATTTTGGAAGAAATAAAGATTTAATTTAAGAATGCAAAAACATATTTATTATTAGAATCAGTATGTATTTAATTTAATTTATCAGTATGTATTTAATATAGAAAAAGGCCATGAAAAATAACTAAGGAAAATAGAAATGAATAAAAGGCAAAGCATAAGTAAACTAGAAAAGAGAAAAGTAGAGAAGAATGGTTATGAAGAAAGTAATATTTTTTAAAAACCTCTGACAAATACAATTTTAGTGTGATATAATTCATGATAAATTCTGAATGTCTGGAGCAGGACAGCATTCAAAAGGAATTCCCAATTTTTTGAATGTAGCTCAAAGCAAATAAAGGGATCCAAGCTTATCATCTTTAGAACCTTTCTTAACATCACCTTTCAACCACAGGTGTATGTTCTTAGATGTCAGACCACATGACGCTCACAGCTACTACCCAGAATAATCAGGGTAATTATCCCAAGGTTAACTTTGCCCAGTATAACCGGAGTAAAATGACTCAAAAGTAGCCCAGAAGAAGAAAACTAGTAGTCGACAGCTCTCTTGCCCATTCATTACATTCTGAAAATCAAATAATCGGTTTGAAAAAATCCTGCTTCGTTACTTGTGTCATTCAAGGTGCAACTGTGAATTTCCATATGGACCACAAACAATAGCTCCTTGCATGTCTTTGGCCCACACACCTACCTCAATTGGAACAGACAAAAGTGACAGGATGAAGTAGATTTAATTCAATATTTTTTATTTAAAAATAAAGCAAAACAAAACAAGAAGGCATAAGATTGAATTAAAAGGAGAGGAGAGGGCAGGCCATGGTGGCTCAGCAGGCAGAGTTCTCACTTGCCATGCTGGAGACCCAAGTTTGATTCCTGGTGCCTGTCCATGCAAAAAAATAATAATAATAAAGTGTAAGAGGAGAGGAGATAATTTAGATTAAGTGATATTCATAAACATGGGAGTTCACGGGTGGAAAGGAAAGTGAAGAGGCCATAGTTTCCATTAATTGGTGGAGGTAGTAAGTGGAAATAACAAAGTAGATTTTAGTACCCACTGGGTGAAGGACCTGGGAATCAAACCTTCCACACCGCACCTTTGTAAGGGCTGCTGTTCACATTCCAGTATGAGTGAATGCCACCCCCTGGAGGGGTAGAGAGCAGAGCCCAAGTGGTGGTTTCTGGTGGCGTTGCTCACAAACTGTCACATTTCTGAGTGGAGACCTAGACTTAATCTGAGCCTTGAAGATGAGGGGGTCTTGTGGACCCAGAATAACAACTTTTTATTTGAAGCAGTGTGTCCAAATGCACTAAGAGTGTTTGGTGTCACACTGATTTGAATTTCCTACTGCTTCCATCTAGCTGAAGCTACCTTGAGCTTCTTGGGTTTAGGGGCCCCGCATTTAAGGGCTCTACTATGGTGGCTACAGTCTGAGATTTCTTATCTGTGGCCAATTGCAATTTGTTCAAATTTGCCTCATCTCTCTTCATTTAAGACTTTGTGAAAAGTGGTTTAATAACTGCCATCCATACTCCCCTTAAAACCCAGATTTTTGCAATTATCATTTTACCTTGAAAATATCTAACATTTACATTTAGAAATATTTTGCATGCAGAAATAGAAACCCACACAAAATATCCCTTAACATTGGCTTATGGATACGTTATGTGATAAAACATAAGGAATAGATAACTGCATGAGCGTATACAACTTTATCACTATGGGGACTCAACAACCCAAGAAGGTTGAAACAAAAAATAAAGTATTACTTGTCCAGCAGAACATAAGTGATGTTTGTTCTCTTCCCAGATATTTTGATTTGTTAAAGCTGCCAGAAATGCAACATACCAGAAATGGAATGACTTTTAAAAGTAGAATTTATTAAGGTACAAGTGTACAGTTCTAAGGCCCTAAAAATGTCTAAGGCATCCAGAGAAAGCTACCTTAACTCAAGAAAAGGCTGATGACATTTGGAATTTCCTTGTTAGCTGGGAAGGTACAGGGCAATGCCTGCTAGCTTTCTTTCCCAGATTCTCCTTTCAAACTGGTTTCCCCAAGGGTGTTCTGTTTCCGCATCTCCAAAGGTCTGTTGTCTGATTCAGCTCTGAAGCATTTTCCAAAATGGTTCTGTCTTAAAGGACTCCAGTAAGCAACCCCTCCTTGAGTGGGTGGAGACACAGCTCCATGGAAAACACATAATCAAAAGGTCCTACCTATAATGGGGTGGGTCTCATCTCCATGGAAACGATTTAATCAAAATGATCCCACTGAATAATATTGAATGAAAATTAAAGAGCATGGCTTTCTGGGGTACACAACAGTTTCAAACTGGCACACCAGAGGACATGATCTGATTGCCCACCTAAAAGGGTGGGCAGCGCCTTTATAAGAACCCTGGCACTGTACCCTCTGACAATGCATGCAGTTGCTTTGATGGTGGGCTAGAGGAAGAAATTGTACAGTAGGGTGTGGGAATTGAGTCATGTCCCCCACAAAAGGCACATACAGGTCCCAACCCCTAGTCCTGTGGGTGTGAACCCATTTGTAAATAGGCCCTTTGAAGATGTTATTAGTTAAGGTTGACCTTAATCTGATATAGTGGAAATCTTTATAGGCAAAGGAATTTGGACACAGAAGTGAAGCCACGGGAAACAAGCAGAAGCAGGAAGTCAACAGAACCTATAAGAGAAAAGGGAAGAAACCCACCATATGCATTGCCATGTGACAACAAAGCCAAGGAACCCCCAAAATTGCCAGGCAGCCAGAAGATAATGACCATGGGAGGAAGCAAGCCTTCTGAAGCCTCTAAAACCTGTAGCCAGTAAATTCCTACTGGAATTAGGACAATTCTATTGTATGGCATTTGCTTTAGCAGCAAGGAAACTAATACATAGAACAACATATGCAATTTCTCTCTGTTGGTTCCCAGTCATTACAGTCTTGAAAGGCCATAGACCCTAAGGTCAGGTTCCATCTCACCTTATGAGTATGATTACTTTAAACAATTACAATAACACAGTCAGTCATTCAGCAAATATTTATGACACGAATTATATATCCCTCGTACAAAACTATGTGCTTTGGATACATCTGTGAACAGACAGAAGTCCCTGCCAACATAGAGCCTACATTCTAGTGAGGTCCCTGTGAGGGAAGAGGGTTTGCTGTCAGACAAGAGAAAAATGAACATAAGAAATAAGTAAACTGTATAATATATTAGAAAGTGGTAAGTGTTATGAAGAAAATTGAACTTGGAAAGAGAGATCAGGAATATTGGGAGCAATAAGTTGCAATATTAAATAGGGTGATCAAAGTAAGCCTCATAAAGGTGATTTCTGAACAAAGAATGGGAAGAGGTCAGGAAGCCATCCACACTAATATCTAGAGGAAGAACATACGAGGCAGAGGGGACACCCAGTGCAGAAACCCTACGAGGGAGTATTCCTGGCATTATTGCGTTAAAGTAAGAAAGCCAGTGTGCTGGAGATAGGGGTTTTCTTCATTCCTAGCTAGAGTGCCAAGTCTTCATCACAGGATCACTCTCAGGCTCAAGGACGTTCTTCTGCTCCTCTCTAAAAATAACCAGCATTTTGACAATAATGTAAAGTTTCTTCTTTATCTCCTTTTGGTTTTGAAATGCAGACCAATCCTCCAAAGAGAGGTGGGCATGAATATCTCTGTTCCAGGGATGAAGAGACTGACTGTGATGGTTAGGTTCTGGTGTCAACTTGTCCAAGTGATGATGCCCAGTTGTCTGGTCAGGCAAGCACTGGCCTGACCATTGCTGCAAGGATATTTTGTGGCTGGCTGATAAACTGGAAGGCTGGTGTATTCAATCATTAGTCAGCTGATTGTATCTGTGGCTGATTGCATCTGCGACCAACCAAGGTGCCACACGATGAGATAATCCAATCAATTGAAAGTTTTTAAGTGAGAAGAGAGACTTTTTGCTGCTTCTTCAGCCAGCAAGCCTCTCCTGTGGAGTTCATCCAGACCCTTTATCAGAGCCTCCAGCTTCATAGCTTGCTTTGTGGATTTTGGACTCTACATTCCCATGGTGGCATGAGAATCCTTTATAAATCTCATATTTACAGATCTCTCCTGTTGGTTCTGTTTCTCTAGAGAACCCTAACTAAAACATTGACTTAAATCCTTTAAGTCAGCTGCCAAAGTCAAACACAAAATCCTGCACTCCAAGTCCAATGCTCTTTCTGTCACAACCTAGATGTCACAGAAAAGTATGGCAGAATTTTCTATCACTGAATAATACCTAATTAAGTCTCATTTTGTGGGGAAGGGTGGGGATACAGTAAAAGATAGGCACTGACAGAATCAGATAAAGAAAGAAAGAAGGGAAGTCCATAACAACAACAAAAAATGTCAGGGTGAATTGCAACACCCATTGTGCCACTATTCTTTGTAAGGTGTGGAAGATACACAAGTCTCGCTAAAAAAAAAAAAATCCAACTGTACGTCTCTCCACACACACACGCAAACAAACTCACAGGTACACATCTACAGAGAGAGGCAGAGAGATTCATGAAATATTCAGATTCCCCCTCTACATTCTACATCCTGTTCTCTACCATATGAGTGGCAAACAGAAGTTATCTAGCTAGATGTTCAAAACACAAAAGTACAGCACCTTCTTGAGTACAAATTTCCATGCGTTCATGGCACATTGTATATCCTCAGATGAATGTTTCATAAATCTTTGTATATTTGGGAAAGAGAGAGGTATAGTTGTTTCATGTGTTTGTTTAGTTGGTTGGATTTTTGTCTTCTCTCCCTCATGCATCTATTAACCATTCCCTCTCTTCATCTCTTCAGGTCCCACTGCCAATTAGTTCTAGTTATTACTCTATTCTTTCTGATTCCCTATACCCTAACAAATATACTTGTCAGAGGTCCCTTTTTTAAGCCTGCCTTGAATTTTCTTAATTTGAGTGTGCCATCTGTTTTCTGCTGGAATGTGAATGATAAAAGCACCAGCTCCCTTCCCCTAGGTCCATAGATACGTATATAAAGTACAAAATGATGAAAGTAAAGTGAAATATAAGCATTCAGATGGGGCGATAAGTATCTCCGTGGGCCAGTAGAAAAAGAAAAATAAGAGGGATACCAGTAAGCATTCCTGAAAAGCAGTTCTACAGAACCTTCACTTTGGAGGCAGGAAGTTCTATTCCAATAAGATTTGGAGATTTAAAGTGTTTCATAGGAGGAGGGTGGAGAGAAATGGACCTTGACTCACTACAAGAAATATGTGCCTGGAGCCTCTCCTCTCTGTCTACTAAAGGAGACAGAAAAAGCCTCTAGATTTTGCCCTCCATTTTGGTGGTCTGTATAAAATTGAAACCAAGGAGGAGAAGTTACTGGACATATCTTGGCAGAAAAAGATGAGCCAAGCTCCTGACTAGGTCAGTGACTGGATCTGCAGTTTCCCAAATTATCACTTCATTGAGATCTCTGAACTACCAAGGTATGGCCTGGATTTGGAATTGGGACCCTCTAGGAATACAGGCAAGAACATTTACCAAACTGTCAGGCACTGTAAGTATGAACATAGTGGGAAGAAGAATAGGAAGAGGAAGGGAGAGGACATTTCCTTTTTGATAAGCAATTCAAAGTACATAAGGAAAACTAACACTAAGTTAGCCAGTCAATAAAAGCAATCAGAAACTTAATTCTTTCCAGATAAAATTAAAATAACCATCAAAACTGACTTTTTAATAGGTGGATTTCATTGTTATAGTAATAAAAAAATAAAGACAGAAAAATTGTGCTAACAAGCATGTATAACATATTCACAGGTTCAAAAAAAATATTTCAATCGGGGTTGCAGAAGAAGAGAATAGAAGGAATGGTGAAGAAGCCACAGTTAAAGAGATCTCGGCTAAGAATGTTGTTGAGTTAAAGACAGACATGCATCCTCATATTGAAAGCGCACATCAAATGCTGAGCAGGACAAGGCGAAGGTTTCAGGGAATGGACTGAATATAAGATTCAGGGGCCTGGGACAGCAGCGATTTACCAAAGGGTATAAAAGTATTTCAGTATTTTGTACAACCAGGACAAGCCTATTCATGTACAGCTGAATATCATTTCCTGTCTAAACTATTTCTATCAATGTGCTCCCTTTTCTCCATTTGTACCACAGTTGCTATTTCTATGTCCTTTATCATTTGCATGAACAATTGTGATATTCTACTCATTCTCACCCAGAGCTCCAATTCTTTCTTCGTATCTTTTCACCAGTGATGATTTATCAAACATACACATTGCTTTCCGGACTAAGTCTACGTACAATACTAAATATGTCTTCGAGATATTTCATGAATTGTCGTACCCTGTAGAACACCAGATGCAGCTGATTTTGCCACTGCTGAA
>PVIY010028982.1:0-32513 GCA_004026745.1 Myrmecophaga tridactyla | reverse complement strand
CATGTCACTCTTACATCTCGTTTAAAAATAGTTCTGCTCCGGGAACAAATGACAGAAGTCTAGATTGCATTGTGCTGAAATGGTTAAGTATTAATGTTGCCAACAAAAGCACAGGCATTTTCAGCGTGCTCCGGAGGGGATAAAAGGAGGGGATGGGAAGTTCACCAGAAATGCACACCCTGGAGGCAAGGAAAGTGCTCAGTGAATCCTGAAAACTCTCTGTATTCCCTCAGGCCCATTTGCCAATTTGGAGTAAAAATATCATCAGGAGAGGGCTGTAAACAGCACTGATATTTGGCAGATACACACCCATCTGGGTATTCCAGAGGATAAATTATTAAAACTTTTAAAATTTATTATTAAGTTGAAGCTTATTCTCGGGAATAAACTAACAGCCCTGGCTCAGAGCCCCCCGAGCCCCCGCCCCTACCCACGCATTTTACTCCCTCACTGGCTGTTTAGCCCTTCCCTGCTCATCCCCGACTGACTTCCCTAAGACTTAGATTTAAATCCCACCCCAGGAGGGGCCTCCAAGATTTCTGTAGAACCGTGAGCCTCTTCCACACCATACTTGCTGTTAAATATTTGGACATTACATCACCTTAGGACAACGGCTCTGTGTGTGCTGTCCAGTTGATTCCCTGGTTGCAATGGTCCATTGCATGTGTCAATTTGGCCAGGGAACGGCTGGTTTGGTCAAATGCTGGCCTTAATGTTGCCATGTAAGGATTTTATAGATGAGATTAGCATCTATAATTGATTGACTTTAAGTAAGGAGATGACTTTCCATAACATGGGTAGGTCTCATCTAATCAGTTGGAGGATTTAAGAGCAAACAGAAAGTTCCAGGGATGAGCAGAACTTCTGCCTCAAGACCACGCCTTCCGCTCCTCTCTGAGTTTCCAGCCTGCTGGCCTCCCCAATGGATGTCAGACTGAAGACTTCAATATCAATGTTTACCAGAATTTCCAGCCTTGTCAGCCACCCACAATCATATAAGCCAGTTCCTAAAGCACATCTGTCTGTACACACACACACACACACACACACACGTATCCTATTTGTTCTATTTTTCTAGAGAATAATACACTAAACATAACACCTTCCCCTCCCAGCCACCACTGCCCGTGTTTTCCTCCCTCCCTTGCTCCCTCCCTCTGTCCTTCCCTTCTCCCCCCTCCCCCCACAGCATGCCACTAGGACTCTGCCCACCTTGCCGACCCCTGTTTCTGGGCTGCTCATCTGTTTCTGGGGATAGGGCTCCCCTTGCTTCCCAAAGGTGACAGCAGCAGGGGCATCATTCCTTGTGTTCGTTCGGTGTCTTCTGCACGTGGCACCCGGGGGTCCTGCTGAGTGTAACACTGAGTGGTAACCAGGCTGCAGGAGCTCTGTTCTGGGCCTGAATCTCCACTGGCAGCCTCCTGGGTCCCTGCTATGGCCCCTCGAGGTTACCAGGCCTTCCAAGCACTGACCTTCAAGCCCAAACCTCAGCCAGGACCACTGGCTTTTTATACCACTGCTTTTTCTTTAACTGTTTTTATTGTATAATATAACACATATACAAAGCAAAGAAAGAAAAAAGCAGCAGTTTTCAAGGCAGTCTTCAACAAGTAGTTGCAGGACAGATCCCAGAGTTTGTCATAGGCCACCATACAATCGTCTCAGATTTTTCCTTTTAGCTGTTCCAGAACATTGGTGGCTAGAAGGAATACATATTTTTTTATCATGACAGTTGACTTTTTTTCTTTTTGTGAAAAATAGCATATATACAACAAAACAATAAATTTCAAAGCGCATCATATACCACTGCTTTTTATAGTTTTTGGTAAGTGGTAGAGTTTGTGTGACCTGAGTATAAAATGCATTTCCATAGGTGAAGGGGCTATGAGAAAACAAGGAGATAAAACACTGAAGTTGCGTTGTGAGAACGTAGGAAAGGGTCAGGGGCTGCTGGTGGAGAGACTCCTATTTGACATGAAAGGAGCTGTGAGCTAACACCACCTGTAGCCGAGGGTGAAAACGGCAATAATGAGGACTCAGAGCTAACACGAAGCTCAGGGACTTTCAGGATGGAGACACCTACTGACTAAAGGGGAAGCGTATACAGATGGGAAAATGTGGCTTCAAATGGGCTTAGAAGGATGTAATAAGTGAGCTAAGAGCCATGCGGTGAATGATGGATAGCCCTTTATCTGCTAAAGCTGGCCCTTCTGGGACACAGGCACCTGGGCAGTGTGTGCTTCCAGTGTGTGGGGCTTCCAGAGCTTTCCCTCCTGGATCTCTCTTCAAGACCCTGTTCCAGACCCCTGCTATGGGACACCTCCACCAAGATGTCTCCTGTTTCAGGTTATTGTTCCTCCAGGCCATAAGCACCTGACAGTAGCCACTGCAGGGGGCAGCTCACTGCCTGGTTGTCTGTAGAATCTTCCAAGAATTGCCCTTCTTCCTCAACTAGAATAGCCCCAATCCCTTACAGTCTGACCCTCTCCATGGCCTCTTAAACCCTGTATGCCTAGATGTGCCTGCAAATGTGTACATATGCAGGTGTACTCAAAGAATGATACAGCCAGAGAAGACCTTTACTAGAAAGTCGTGTATTTAAAAATTTTTAAATTTCTTCTTCACATCTTAGGTACACTAGGACACTTTCAAGGTAGGGTGGTTTTAGGGAGAAGGATTGGGAAAACCCAAGGAGCCTCAGGCTTCTAGGGCCCCACAACCAGGTTAGCTTCCCACCATCAGTTCTGTATGCTGACTTTTGCAGTAAGCATGCTTTTGGAGAAAAATCGTGTTCCCTTTAAAAGGGCAGAGACCACAGTTAGCCCATCCTCTTTGTTTTACAAATGAGTAAACACAGAAGAAATTGTGATCATTCCCAGACACATAGCTACTTAACTACAGAGCTGGAACAAGAACTGAGCTAATTCAATTCCCAAGGTGCTCCTTTGCATAAACCAGATAGCAGGGAGGAAGGGAGAAGCAATGCTTGTGGATTTGTTGCATGCTTTAATAATTAGGGTATGTCTTGAAAATAAACTAGGGCATAAATGACAAACAAGAATGTCAGGATGGATTGTCCCATTCTCTGATGTATCCCAAGAAATATCAGGAAACTCAGCAATGGGTGGAAGATTCTTTCTAAGTGTCTTTGGTAGCCTGTAACCTGCAATTTCATGTCATAGAGGCACCATGAATCCTAAATGGTCCTTCCAAGAACCATCCAATCAGGAACATCACAATGGAGTTGCACCTCATGAACTTACAGAACTTACAGAACTCTTGCATATTTGTTGTTTATTATAAGGGTGTTCATAGAGTTGTGGTGAAGGTTATGAGTGGATTGCAAATTGCACATCACCAAAAGAACTCTAGTGGAGAGAGCTGCTTAAGTCAATGGGAATGGTCTCACGGATCCATCTCTGTTATGAACATTTGGGCCAGCAGCATCAGGCTGTGCGGGGTTCTGCTGAGATTTACCTCAGCACTGTGCATACAACTTGAGTTAGCAGTGTTCTCAATCATGGATGAATAACAGCATCACATGGGGGGGCTTAAAAATACTGACACTCAGGCTCAATCCCAGAAAAATTAGGGAAGAATTTCTAGGGAAAAAGCGTTGGCATCTTGAAAACTAGTATTAGTTTGAAAAATATCCAAGCTGATTTTAATAGATGGCTATCAAGATTTAATGAAATTGCAAGGTCAAGGGTACAGTCCCCCAGGCAGCCAAGTCTGCCAGAGATTTGGGATGCTTTCTGCCAGGCGCTAAGGTACAGAGTTCGAAGGAAGAGTTCACACAAGAATCCCCTCACTTTTGACATCAACAAGTTCAAAGATTTCCCCAAACCACCTTCAGATTCCATATTTTTAAGAAAAATGCACAGAACTCATTGAAATGTATTATATTTAACATTCTGCTTATTATAGAGAAAGGATACAAATTAGAACCAGCCACAGGACAAGACACATAGAATGAAGCCTGCAGGGTTTCAAACATGAAGCTTCCACTGCCTCCATGATGTGCTACCCTCCCCAAATTGATGTGTGATAATCCGCTGGAGTATTGCCAACCAGCAAACTCTCTCGGCTTCGGTGTCCAGAGATTATATTGGGACTTCGTTATTTAAGTATGATTGATTGGATCAATGCTGCATGGTTAAACTCAATCTCCAGCGTGCTCTTCCCTAGGGGCAAGCCCCATGGAACTGCCCTGTGTCACTTCATTAGCATAAACTGTCAAGAGTCTTTGTTATTTTTTGCTATGACTAACAAAACATTCCTTTCTCAGGTTTAGAGGTTACCCCCCAGGAGCTAAAGGCAAGGCCAGACGTGTGTTTTTGGGGATCCAACTCCTTATTGTGCAATGTTTGCAGTCAAAATCCACCTAGTCAGAGGGTTCAAAAGAGCCCAAAGGAAAGAGAGGGAAAGGAAGATTTACTGTGACCCAACCAGTCAAAGTGAGTCATTGTCCACACAAACCCCTGAGTTCTGAGTGGCCCATGTGACCTACAGGGTCAACTGGGGTCCCAGGGTTGCCCCATTTTGCCCTTGAAGTCTCACTTTCTTTCGGGGTTATACTGCCTCTGGAACCCTCCCCCTCCTGAAGTGCAACCATTGAACGCTCACTCCTGCCTTCTACCTCTACTTCCAGGAACTGATCCTCCCACCCCCCACCTACCACAACAATCCAACCTCTCACTGAGGTAGGGATGTGCTTTTCCCACCATGGGTAATGCAGAGAACTTTTCAGAGAGAAATGTTTCCAAGAGCCCCGATGGAATTTCAGCCTTTCCTCATAGCCTCAATCCACAAGTAAAGAGAAGGGAGAAACTTCTAGCAACAAACTTCCCTTTGCAGCTGAATTTGTGCTTAACCCTTCCACTTTTCCAAAGGCGTGGCTGCTCAAGCAGCTCCAATAGCCGTGGCAAGCTCCAAACATCTCTGCCGGTTCTAGTGGGTGCCTATCTCTATTTAAAGGCTCTGCTGGGTGTCTGCTCACAGCCCCCAAACCACCACCCCCTTTCAGCAAGGCGGCATCCCCTTGCCTGCTTGTAGCATCTATAGCAAGCCCAGCCCTGTCTTCATTTCCTGGGGGCTTCTATAGAGTCCTGTAAGGCCAAATAGTAAACACAAGCAGCCTTCCCATCTAGCCTAGCCACATGCTCTCAGTGCCTTCCAGTCACTTCGGCATGTAAGAGCTACGTAAGCTACATAAGAGTTGTTCCAGGTTCCTAGGTTGCAAGTTCTTCTTCATATCGTGTTGGTGGGGAGGGCACAAGATATTTTCTGTCTTGACTTGGATCAGGCTTGACTGCTCACACTCCTGGTAGGCCTTTTCTGTCTCTGTACCCCAAAAGGTGCCCAAGAGCCCATGATTCTGTCCCAAAGAGGGATATTGAAGTTCTGTGGGAGTGGAGCTGGAAATGGATCCATCCTTGTAGGAATGTCACTGCATCCTTGATGCCTGTGTTTTTTATTTCGTTAACAAGAGTTTACTGAAGGGCAACTCTGCGTGTGTTCATGCATTCATGTGTGTGCATGTGCAAGCGTGTATGAGTGTATGCAAGTGTGTGCACTGATATGCATATGTGTGTGTGTGTGTGTGCATGTGTGTGCCATGAAGAGCCCCTCTAGGGTAGGATGGACATTGGGCTGAGCCCTGGCCTAGGGATTGGGGATCACGGAGTCTGGCCTCATTGCCGTCACTAATCTGAATGGGCTGAAGGCAAATCAGCTCACCTGGCTGTCCATTTCCATACTCTCCAAGGAAGACACAAGGAGAATGACATGGCCTTGGCATTCCAGCAGCTGGAAATCTGAGCAGAAAAACAACCAGAGCACAAAGGAAATTATTTGAGAGGCATCACAGAGCAACGCATACAAAATAAGAAAGTATCATCTTCGATGCCTTAAGGAATGAATAAAGGAATAATTATATTAAAAGAGTATGAGTCATGACTTAGAGCTGCTGGATTTCATGAGGAAACAGAATTGCTAACATTGGGATCAGTCATTCCACAGAGAAGAGGAGAGTGTCCCGAGACCCTGAGCATGCAGTCTCTGCCCTGCCCGTGCTGTCTTGGACTCTAGGCCCTTCACATCAGAATTTCTCAGGATGATCGAATTCTGAAGAACTGGGGCAATTTTATATCTAACAATTTGGCTTCCAGTTTGGATCTGCTAGGAAATGAAATCCCAAAGGAGGGTTTAGTCCAAATGAAGCCCCCACAGGAAACGCTTCTTGGATGCCTGCTCCGGCTTTCCAGAGCTCCCTCAGCAATGCCGAGCACGGCAGGCAGCCCTCAGGGAGATGGAGCCAAATGTGTTTCACACACGTGTTCACGCTGTGGGCATCTGAAGACGTCCCTGGTGCCCAGACTGCTCCATCAGGACCCAGGGGAGCCCGGAACTCTAGAGTAGAGAGCTGGTGGGAGTACACCCTTCCTCCGAGCCCCGTGCCTCCCGGACGGGGAAACCCACCGTGTGTCCCCGTTAGGAGGTCTTTTCCACGGTGGTAGCTGGGGCTCTGCAGGCTGGGAGCTTCCGAGGAGGAACAGAAGGACAGGGTCTGTGCATGTTCACACATCTCATTCCATTCACTCACACTTCAAAAGGCTTCAGCTTATGTTGAAATCTGAGCTTTTTCTTATTCTCAAATCCTTTTTTCGAAGCTGGCACCAGAACGCCCGACTTCCAGGTATAATATATAGCTCTTGTTGCCTCCTACTTCCAAGTCTTGCTACCAAGCATGCCACTCACATTCTCCTCCTTTCAACACAAACCTTATGCTTTTCATACTTTCCCCTGTAAATGATGGATGGGAGCTGAGCTAAATATGGAGACAGCGATACAGACGCATTTTGTTCCTGTTAAATGTTCCACTTCTGGTGCCATTGCCTTCTTTTTTTCACATTAAGTCATTTCATTTCTGGTCTCTAGAAAGAAGAAGCTCAGGATCCAGGCCCCAGAGACCTAGAGCTAAAGGTATATTCTAGATCTGTCTTTGGGTCTAAGGCATGTTCTCTACATATCTGTGAGCTCTGAGCAGGATGGAGTCAAGCACCTGCTGCTTTTGTGATCCGAGATAAACAAGCTCCTTGAAATCTGGGACACCTGTTGTTTATGGTCAACCTATGAGGGAGGTGAAATGGCACTTCTGAAAGACGGCAGTGTAAATTTCTCCTCTTATCCTAAACTTGGTGTCTTCTGAGAAAAGATGAGAGTCTCGCCTTTGGAAACAAACAACCAGCTTGGACCCTGCTTCTACCACCTCGTACTAGCTCATGACCTTGAGCAACTTGTTCACACTTGGAAAGTTCAGTTTCCCAATCAGTGTTCCCACATTGAACTTGAACGTCGTATCTTCCTAGTTATTTTTTAATAAAGAACAACCCCTTGCCTTTTAAAAAATGGTTTGATGTTACCTTTCTTTTAGAAGAATCCAGAGAATTATCTTGGCTAATGACCCACAATCTGAATTTGTCATATTGTTTTCTTATAATCAGATTCAGATTTGAAATGTTTGGTAAGAATATTTAAAAGGTAACTTCCCACTGCTTCTCACCAGGTGGCACATAATGACATAATTTGTCCCATTACTAGTGATGTCAAGTTTGATTACTTGCGTGAGATAATTTCTGCCAGGTTTCTCCACCCAACAAGAGCATTTCTCTTTGTAAATAATAAATAATACTATGCAGTGTGGTTAAAAGTTTAAAACTTTGAATATTCAGTTCACAAAATTTTTCAGCCATCGGTTTTAGACCCTTGCCTTAACATTTATGTACATTTATTACAATAAGGTTTGCAAAATGGTGATTAAAAAATTTCTCTCAGCCCTTTTGCACTCACTCATTGGGATACCTCTGTAAAAATCTCTCTCTCCCTCTCTCTCTTCCTCTCTCCCACCCCTTTTTCCCCCTCCCCCTTTATCCATTCTTCTCTCTCCCTTCACTCTCTCATCTCTCTTCCTGCACATTGCTACGAACTAATGGATTTTTTTAATCTATATAGTATAATGCATTATTTTCATTATCTTTTTTGATGCTCAAATTTCCCCAAATGTAGTCAATGGTTGCCCCTCAAAGGTTGCTCCAGTAAAATCTTACTATTCTTTTGTTTAGTTTTGCTTTGTTTTTAGTGGTTGCTTTAGAATTTGTGGTATGCATATTTAACTCATCATAGTCTACTTTCAAAGAGTATTATACAGACTTACAAATATTATAAGAATCTTCCCACAGTATGCTGCCATGCCTCCCCTATAGCTCTTTGTGCTATTGTTGCATACAATTGACTTCTATATGTATTATAAACATTGTAATGATTGTATTTTATTATAAATAGCCAATAGCTTTCAAAGAGATTAATTTTTTTTTTACCTGCATATTTACCATTTCCTTCTTTATTCCTTTTTTTCAATCCAAATACCCATCTGGTACTATTTTGTTTTTTGCTTAAGGAACTTTAACACTTTTGTAGTGCAAGTCTACTGGTGGAGAGTTCTTTTAGGTTTTCTCTGTCTACAAAGGCTTTATTTTGTTTCTTTTTTAGAAGGTATTTTGCGGGTAGAGAATTTCAGGTTGTTTTCTTTTTCTTTAAGAGGTCACTCCATTGTCTTTTTGTCTGGCATAGATAAACCTGCTTTCATGCTTATAGTTACTTCTCAGGGAGTAAGGCTTTTTTATTTTTGGCTCCTTTAAACATCTTTTCCTTTAACACTGGTTTCAATAATTGGAGTATGATGTGATTTCGGTGTGGTTTTATTTAGGTTTCTTTGGCTTAGCTTTGACTGAGCTTCTTGCATCTGTGGATTTATAGGTTTTGTTGTTTTTTAAAAAATAATTTTTCTGAAATTGGGGGCTGCTATTTCTTTAAATATTTTGTTCTGAGTTCCTGCCTTTAGGAATTCAATGACATGTATATGAGATCACTCAATATTGTCAAGTGGCTCATGTGGGCTTTGTGATTCTTGTCGCTGCCACTGCTGCTGCTGTTGCTCCCCCTCCTCCTTCTCTCCTCCTCCTCCCCCTTCTCTTCTCCCTCCTCCCCTTCCCTCCTTCCCCTCCTCTCCTCCTCCTCCCCCTCCTCCCCTACCTCCCCCTTCCTCCTCTTCTTCTTCTTAAGTGTTTTTCCCTTTGTGCTTCATCACTCAGTTTCTATGTTTTCAAGCCCACTCGTCTTTCCTTCTGCAGTTTCTAATTACTGCTGATACCATTAGCGTATTTTTCATTTCAGATTTTGTATTTTCCATCTCAAGAGTTTCTGTTCAGGCCTCATACAAAACTTCCATTTCTCCCCCCCATTATGTTCTTGTTTTTCTTCATTTTGCATGCATATCAAGCATATTTATAATAGCTATTTTTGTATCCTTGTCTGCCAGTTCCAGCATCTCTGTCATTCTTGGGTGAGTTCCTTTGATTTTTTTTTTATCCTGAGCATGTCATAGTTTATTACTTTTTGCATGTCTAGTCATTTTTTATTGGATATTGGGCATTGTGATTTATGGTGTTCAGTGCTGCATTTTGTTTTATTCTTTATATATTATTGGAACTTGTTCTGGCGTGCAGTTAAGTTACTTGAAGTCCATTGGCTCTTTTGAGGTATTCCATTAAGTTTTGTTGGGTTGGGCCAAGAACAACCTTTAGTCTATGGATATTTTGTCCCCTACAAAGATTATATCCATCTGAGGACTCTACCCAAAGCTGTTTGTGTTTTAAGGTCTTACCACTCTGGCTGGTGGAAATACAAACTATTCCCAGATCCACTCTCTCCGAGCATTGAGGCCTATTGTCTTCCAGTGGTTCTTTCCTGGCCTTGGGGGTTTCTTCTCAAGCATACACAGATGAGTATTCAGCCAAAGCCTCCAGGCTTGTGTTAGTCAGGGTTTTCCAGAGAAACAGAATTGACAGGATATACATAGAAATTGGCTCAGACAACATGAGATTGGCAAATCCAAATTCCACAGAACTGGCTACAAGCTAGAGACTTCAAAATAGAAGATTCTGAAATCTGCTACATTCAAAATCAAGGGTAGGTTATATGCTGAAAACCCCGATGAATGTAGAAACGTATTCTCTAGAAGCTGGCTGGCTGAATAAGAGATTCTTTTTGACTTCTGAAATCCTTAGTTCTGGATTTAAGATCTCTAACTGTTGGGATGAAAGAGACTTCCCTCATTACTGAGGGCAATCTTCGTTTATTGTAGATTCAATCAGCCATAGATGCAATCAACAGATTAATTACATAAATCCATCTGTAAATTACCTTCACATTAACAGTCAGGCCAGTGCTTGCTTGACCAAACACCATAGCTTAGCCAAGCTGACACATGAATGTCACCATACAAGGACCCTCTTCAGATTTCTACTGCTCTCTCTGTGGAGCTCCCACCTTATTCGTATTCTGTCATGCACATTTTGGTTGCCTTAGTCTCACCAAATTCTGATCTCTCTCTCTATAATTCATTGAGACTCCCAGACTCTGATTGGTTTCCCTCTCCATATACTGTATCCTGGAAACTCTTCAGGATGTAAACAGGGGCACTTGTAGGGCTTATTTGGTTCATTTTTCTTTTCTGAGGACTCATAATCCTATGGTGTCTACTATTTAATTTATAAACACGGTTTAGCATACATTTTTTGCTCAGTTTTATAGTTGTTTAAGGCAGAAGGAAAATGAGCTGCCGGCTCCACTATCACAGACAAAATCAAAAGTCCTCCTATGTCTGTTTTTCAAGCCTCCATCAGCGTTTGAGCATCTTTTTGCTTTTTGACACAGCTAGTTATTTTAGGCTCAGCCTGCCTTTTCCAGCTGCATCTCTGTATCACTTCAAGGACCTCCGGTCTTTTTTAGTGAGCAAGGATATTTGGTAAACAAGATCTGGATACGAGATGTGCTCATTGATGTGATACTGTCCTTTTAACTGGATAGACAAAAGAAATATATTTTTTAAATTCATGACTTCATACTGATGCTGATGCCTTGACTTCAACCCAACAGCTGTGTCCTCCTCACCTTCTCCAATTCCATGTTTTTATCTCCATTTACTTCAGTGAGAGCCTTAGATCCCAAAACATCAATATATTTACTCTTTTGCTCAGTACACACAAATAATTTCAGAATTACTGCATCCTTATCACTACCATACCAAGCTGCTAAGTAAAGATTAGAGTACTGTATTTGAAAGTTATTTGAATTAACGTTTTCATTGTGACTGTTATTAATATGAAATATAATTAAATTTGATTTTTGCACATTTTTAATTTTGGGGCTTGCTTTTATTGTATTATTTTTAATTTGATTTTATTTTTTGATAATATACAACATTTACATGGCACAAAAATGAAAATCATCAGAAAAATATCATTGCTTATCCCAGTTCCCTCCACCTCATTCTCATGTTCCATTTAAAGTTAACCATCTTCATTATGATTTATTTTCTCTCTTTTCTTTTTGAAAACCAAGTAAATATGTATGTATGATATATGTTTGCTACGTCTATCTTTCAAAAATAAGCAGATATGCATGGATGCATGGATTATTTCTTGTTTCCCCTTAATCTACAGACAAAAGATAACATGCTCCTCTGGTTTTTCCACTTAACAATGAAAATGCTACAGTGAGATGCCTCTTATAGGTAAATTAGACATATACAATGAAGTTAAGAAAAAAGGTTATAGCTTTAAACATTTCTTCCTAAGATTTTCTACCAATTGTTGAATAATGCTACGCTTTATTTTTACCCTATCAATTATCAAAAACTACTTCATTATTGTTTTTGTTAAAATCAATTCCTCTTGAAATTCCCTGTAAACAACATGAAAACAATAAGCAATATTTTCTTAAAGCACACGTTAGACAGGGTGACCTCTCCTTATCCTTACAAAATGGGATTCTCTTATTGCTGACCCCATTTTTTAAATATCAGTTCTCTAGAGGTATCCTTTTGAGAACTTTCCAAGTTAACCAGAGATTGCTTAATTTGGGAAGGTCTACGAATGCAATTGTCTGACTTCAGAATCAACTTTCTTGCTTGCTTATGTATTTCTCTAAAGATGAAGGACGTTTTGAATTATATATTCGATCCACAAGCAGATTGTCATGGAACTCAACTTGGAATTGAGGGAAAGGAAGAATTTCTGTTGCGTGATCTATTAAAGTGATCTTACCGGAAAACAAAAACAAAACCAACCAACAAAAATGGAACTTGCTGAAGAAGTGGCATTGAAAAATGTTGCTGACATTACATAGGAGTGACAGATATTAATAAGTTAAGGGTGCTTCAGTGCCATGACCTATTATTCTTTCCACAATGCAATGTGACTAAGGCATTGGGATAGATGCGTAATAATCACTCCCGGAAAAATCAGAGCTCTTGCTCAAAGGGCTTTCTTGCATTTAAGGAGACAAGTACATCCACAAGCATTATTAAAGCAGGACATACTATATATTATCATCAGAACAGCTTTTAATTGAAAACTATGGGAGTTCAATGGCGGTGGCATTAATTTCAATGCAGGGGTTTGATAAACTTCTTAGAGGTGCTGAGATTTAACCTGAAGCTTCAAGGCTGAGTAAGATTTTGACAACAATGCATGGCCACTGTTTTGGACTGGAGCTGAAGAAACTTACGGGAGACTGTTGCAAGACTGAAGCTAGGAAATGATAGATGCTGGAGCTGCGGTGATTTCCATGCAAGTGGGAAAGTTAGGTGGGGAATTCACAGACCGATCTCGAAAATTGGAAGCCTTAGTTTGCAGACTGTCATTTATGAGTACACTCTGCCCATTTCTGAAAAGAAACTGAAATGAAGATCTCATTCCTTTCAGATGCCCAGAGAACAAAGTGAGTTTTCTTATGGATTTGTTCTATTTTCCTTAGAGGGTTGCTATGGGTAGCAACTCATATAGTGACTGTGAGAAATATTTTGGTTTTTGTTAGATATTCTTGCTATTTTTAATCAATAAAAAAAGACACAATAATATAATTATTTGAAGATTTCCATTTTCTTTTTGAGTCAAAGATACCTGGAAGTAAAGAGAAACCAAAGGTGGCAATGAGCTCTGCTATAGAAAATGTCACAGCTTTGATGTAACTTGGAGTTGATGGCATTTGAATATACTGGGCCCTACAAAGGTGGGACAAGAGCCTCCAACCTTGTTTTTGGCCCTAAAACTCACTTTGTTTCTGGACGAGCAGAGAATCTGTTGGGAGGTCAGTCATTTCAATTTTTCCCAAGAGAGCAGCTGGGTGAGGGCTCAGGGGACAGGTGAGAACTGGTCCAAAGCCAGGCTCCCCTCTGACCTGCCCAGTGGTGCCGAGAGGGACAAACTCAGGCCACAGAGTTCCAGAATGAGGCATTCTAGTAGCTGTTCTTCCCCACCAGGCCTTGGGCTCTGCTGATCCCAGCATGGTGGGTGACGCTCATAGTGTGATCAGCAGCCCCGACCAGCCTGGAACATGCAGAAGCAGAGACAAGGACGCTACAGATGCAGTTGAACGACTCGTGTGTGGAGTGTGCTTCCATGGCCAAGGGACATCACGCCACGAGATCCACCCAGGGGCTCTGTCCTAGCAGATTCCCATGCCTCATCCTACTGACTGAAGCCCCTGATCCCCACTGGAAGTGTGTGCCATGATTATCCCCAGCTGACTGATGAGAAAACTGAGGCAGAGAGTGATTTTTGCCCAGGCCACAGGCTTCAGAGTTCATATAGTTAAGAGTGTGGTTTATGGCCCCCTGCAGTGCATTTTGAGGGTTAAGAATAGGAAGGATTTATAACTAAAAAGAAAACAAAAGCACTTCATGCCCGGAAGTGGGGTAAAGAAGTAATGTGACAAGGGGTCACATTACTGCAGTGGGGAGGGGTCAGGAAGGGGCCCCCAGGGCTGGCCTGATTCCCCTGGGGGGGCATCTCGCCGACCACCTGAGCTCTGTGGGCTCCAGCCCCCTCCTCTGTAGCATGAGCAGGAGAGCAGCAGAGGCCGAGGCTTCCATGAGCTAAAACATGGACAGAACCGACGAGTGGCAGCTGGCAGAAAGCACACATTCAATATTATCATCATTATACTGCTAATAATAGGGGAGGGAAGCAGCAATGGGGCGGCAGGCAGCACCTGCTCGGACTAGCTTGGTTGCTCACAGGGCCCAGAGGAGCCTCTCCCAGCCAGCGGGAAGAGTGATACAGGCATAACCGGGAGCTGAGTGGGAGGAGGTGACTCGGTCTCCATGGGGCTCCCCAGCCACGAGCTTGAGGTGCCACTGGCCATGACTTCCCTCCTTCTTGTAGTCCTCCAGTATCATCTGCTGCTTTCACAGAATCGTTCTCCAGGGCATGCACACTCCACAGATTGTCCTTCTGCCACAGCCACGGGTCTCTCTGTGGCAAGCCCATTTTGGAAGAGAAGTCCTGCCAGTTAGAAAGCGGAAGTGAAGCTGGAAGGCCATAAGCACATCAAGGCAGAAGCCACCATTTAGAACGGAGGGGTTCTGACCTGCCTGGGTGGACCTCACTCACCAGAGGGGCCTGAAAGCTGCAGAAGAAAACTGTCAAAGGCCTTTCAGCCAGGATTGATGGGAACTAGGAAAGGGGTCCATGTTTTCCCAGTGTGCCAGGGCCTTCCTGATGCTTCCAGGGACCTCTGGGGGCAGAGTAGCAGCTCCAGGTCCTTCCTCAACCCTCCATGCCGCCGCTGTGGGGTCACATGCAGAACTTTGACCACAACTAAATTGAACAAAGGGCCCTGGGACTAAAAGAAAGTCTGAGAACCACTGTGAAAAACGCACTGCCTCTCAAAGACACTCATCATTAAACCACTTCTAGAAAGCAGGCTGGGAGCATTTCTTCAAATATCGAGCCTTTTGGTCAATGTCCCAGGGGCCACGGAGGCTGAACAGTGGTAGAAAAGGTCATCAGACATACACATGTCCCAGCAAATCCCAAGGAAATGGGGACAAAGCATTTCAAGGTGAGACTGTCATTTACATATGTTTTATGAATTTTATTGTTTTCCAAATTCATGGCAAATAATTCATCTGGTTAGGAAAGATATTGATAGAATGATGTTCTAGTTTGCTAGCTGCCAGAATGCAATATACCAGAAACAGAATGGCTTTTAAAGAGGGGAATTTAATAAATTGCTAGTTTACAGTTCTAAGGCCAAGAAAATGTCCCAATTACAACAAGTTTATAGAAATGTCCAGTCAAAGGCATCCAGGGAAAGATACCTTGGTTCAAGAAGGCCGATGAAGTTCAGGGTTTCTCTCTCAGCTGGAAGGGCACATGGCGAACATGATGTCATCTGCTAGCTTCTTCTCCTGGCTTCCTGTTTCCATGAAGCTCCCCAGGAGGCATTTTCCTTCTTCATCTCCAAAGATCACTGGCTGGTGGACTCTGCTTCTTGTGGCTATGTCATTCTGCTCTGTTCTCTGAATCACTCATTATCCAAAATGTTTCCTCTTTTATAGGACTTCATAAACCAATCAAGACCCACCCAAATGGGTGGAGACATGTTGTCACCTAATCCAATTTAACAGCCACCCTTGATTAAATCACATCTCCAGGGAGATGATCTGATTACAGTTTCAAACAGACAGTATTGAATAGGGATTATTCTGCCTTTATGAAATGGGATTTTGATTAAAACATGGCTTTTCCAGGTTACATACATCCTTCCAAACCAGCACAAATGATAAAGACGATTTGCTCAACAAATATTTTTTAGGGTGTCTTCTATAAGTGAGTTCCGAGCTTCACCTGTAGTCTGAGTCAAGGCGTCACACACTAGTTCCATCTTTTTCAATAGGTCCAGGTGGTTTTACTGCTGATAGAATGAAAATTCATTAAAAAATGTAGCTGAAGTTATCATAACTGTCAGTTATTATAAATATTTTTCATTCAGCATTTACCTTATTATAAGGTTAATGAATTGGGGGCCATGAAATGGACATTGCCTTGTGTGGAAAAATTAGGGAATTCTGGTTAGACTGCAAAATAGGAGTGAGCAATGAGTAGTGAGTTCTACTCTGTCATTAAAATCAGAAGAGGGAATGATTTCTGAGCATTTCTAGGCTATTTCAGGTTTTCACGTGTTTTTGTAGGACTGGCTGTAGTTGTTCCTTTACGCATTATCACATGAATTCAACATAGCTCATCAACGTAAGAGGATCTGGAGAAGTAAGCGGCTTGCATTATCTGCACATTAACAAAAATAAAAATCTTTCGAAAGCAGATTAATATATCCTATTCATTTCTTCCCAAGATAAGAAACCCCTGTCACTGCAAAGCCTTCGAGAGGAACTTAGCACCTATATAAGGTCATGGCTCGTCCTGGAAGGAGACCAAGCAAAGCTCAGCAGATAACCCTTTGCTTGCCTTCCTTAGTGGTCACGTGGGTAGTGGGTGGGCACCTGAGGGAGCTGGATGGCCAGAAGCTGGCCCTCAGGTCACCCAGGGGCTGGGGGAAGGCTTCAGCTCGACTCGGTGGTTCCCTGTGATGAGGGCAAGCCACACCACAACTTCGGGACTTCAGGAGTTCTCGGTGGGTAGCACACTTGGGGGATGGCTTCAGCTGTTCTTCATCTCCAGACACCCTCCAGTTGGTGCCCCTGAGGCTAGGGGGTGCTTCCAGGGGACGAGAAGGTGAGGGGCAGGGTGGACTGGAGGGAGAGGAGCCAGCCCTGTCCCCCAGGAAGGAGCGTCCATCCCCCAGGCCCTGAGGGGGCCCGAGGCAGCAGAAATGAGCCGTGTGGAGAGGAGAGCTGAGGGCCAGCACAGGGCCCAGGCCCCCAGAGTGCACCCCCACCCCGTCAAGGTGCCTCCTCGGCCCCCGTCAGCTTCTGCCACACAAGCCATCTTTTTCTTCGGGCGTTGGTGGGGTGCCTTCAAAGTCAAGGACATCCTAAGAAAACACAATCTGCTACGGCTCTTGAACTTCATGAGCTCCTGACTGCTTGGGCAGCCCCTCAGGGGACAGGCAGCTCTTTGCTGAGTTGTTCTTTCCGGGTCTTGTCAAGTTCCCCTCCAGGATTTAGACTCAAATTGGAGAGTCACAGGAGCAGGCCAGGCCCTCACATCCTCTTTGTTTTCACAGTCCTGCTGAAAAGGCTTCTAAGGATAGGAAGAGGTGATGAAGGGCTCTCAGCGGAGTCGGGGCTCTGACCCCGTGCTTGAGTGTGTGAGCTCACACCACCTGATTTCCCCGGTTCAGGAAGGAAGGAAGAGCTGAACAGGGTAGAATTGTACCAAACTGGGTTAATTGAGCCTCAGCAAGGGATGGCAAGCCCAGAACACCTGCCGGCAGCCAGCCACAGTCACCTGCAGTCTCGTAACCTATTGCTCCAGGCTGATCCTGGAACATCTACTCCTATCCCAAGAAAGTGCTAAAAAAAATCCCAGGGAAGAATGAATCTGAGTTGCAGGTTGCAAGCCCCCTTCCCCAGTGATAATAAACAAACAAACAAACAAACAAACAAACAAAGAAATAAAATTTAAAAATAAGAACTTAATTTTTTATTCAAGATATATGTGGTATTTTGAACTAAAAGTGTCAAATTTTGATCACATTCCCTTAGCATCAATGGTAAAGTGCTTTTCCTCATAAGGTTTTAAGCATATCACCCCCTGGGGAGTGGGGATGAGAAGGAGCTGGGAGCAAAGCCAGAATGGGACAGCAAGTGTAAAATCCCCTTCCCACAGACTTTGCAGGTTTCAAACAATTGGCTTCAAGACTTGTGCTGTTTCTTTTTTCCCAGCTTCATGCTTCCATCACCAACCTAATCAGGTTTGCCGAGGAATCAAAGGCCAGCACCTGTGGCGTCTACTCCATGCCCAGAGCTCTTTCTTTGTGGTTTCTTGGGAGTGCATCATGGACCTACTATTTTGGTGAAGGGAGGACATCAGCAGCCGTGCAGGCTGAGGGCCGAGGGATGCACAAGCTTCAGAATGGAGCTTCTGAAATAGGTCATCTTTGCCATGTGTCCTATTCACGTAATGCAGGGGGTTGTCTCAACAGATCCCTGTGCTTTCAGAAATAAGGAAGGTTCTGCCCTGCTCAGGGTTTTCAGGTACGCACTGGAATGTTGCATGGGGTATGGGGTGTGGGTCCTAGACAGAGAAGGGAGAAGCTGTTCTGAAGGTGCCAACCCCCTCTGGGACCCGGGAATCCTCTGTTCTGAATGTCCCCAGGTAGACTTGCATCTAAGCACACAGCTAGCTATTGAAGTGGATTCTTGCTCATGGGAGCAAAGCGCATAGTAAAGGAAGCAGATCAGACTGTGTAGGCAGGTGTGATGGTGAGGTTCACGTGTTAACTTGACCAGGTGATGGTGTCCAGTTATCTGGTCAAGCAAGCACTGGCCTGTTATGGTAAGGACCTTTCCTGGGGTTAAATCATCAGTCACTTGCCTGGATCTATGGCTGATTGCATCTGCAATCGACTAAAGACAGTGTCATAAGCAATGAAAGATGTTTCATCCAATCAGTTGAAGGTTGTAAAAGGAGAAGTGATGATTTCTGTGGGCAGAAGGGAGAATTTCCAACTCTACTTCAGCCAGCCACCTTTTCCCACAGAATTCATCACAATCCTTCATCGGAGTTCCCTGTCCTGTGGAGTTTGGACTTGCCCATCTCCACAGTAGCATGACCCAATTCCTATATTAAAGCCAGTTCTGATTCCCTGGAGAACCCTGGCTAGCACAGTAGGTCTGCACAAGACAGCAGGCTTAGATTCAGTAGCCTAGCAACCGGTTTGAGGATCAACTGAATCAGCAGATAAATGATTAATCATGTTTCTTTATGTAACCTGAAATATGCCCACCCTAAAGTGAGGGGGGATATAAGCAGTGGGGTAGAACCTGGCAGTGAGAGTGGTGAAATCTGCATTCTGGAAGCTTTCATTTGTTTTGAGGGTTATTGTGTGTTTATGTGTGTGGGCAGGTAAGGGAGTGGAACGCCACGTCATGAAGATGATACGAATAATCCCAGAGGAGATAGTCAGAAACACAGAAGGCTTCTGTCACAACATTCAGGAGAAATAAAAGCCAGGTATGGAATCTGAACACATGGTTGAAGCATGCGCTGATGGCTTCAGTGCAGTAGGTGGGGGTCTGCTGCCTGGCTGGGGGGCCACAGGGAAGCGAAGGCGGTTTTACCCTTGGTGGACCGTGAACCTCTTTCCCCCCAGAGCTGTCGTTCTTGGGGTATCTAGCTGCTTTCACAGCAGGCAATGTAACTCCTGCTTTTCTGGGGTTTGGGGGGGCGGGATGTGCTGGTGTGTCTGATGTCAGGGGATGTTTTCATTGAAGTCTGTGGGGAGGGCAGGCTGACCCCCTCCTCTGCTCCGGGAACTCGCCCACACCGGGACCCTCAGCAGCATTTTCCAAGCACAGTTTGGCTTCTGTGTTCCAAACACTTTTCTGAGGAGATAAAAGGAATATTTCAATGTCTGGCTTTTACCATATTCTCCTAATGAGAGCCTCATGCGTGTGTGGGTCCTCGATTGTCACTGCTGTCACACCACCGTGTGCTCAGCTCCAAGCCCCGAAGGGACCCCGCTGAAGCAGCCATATGCCGCGCTCTAAAGTATCAAATCGATCACACCAACAGCTCTGCCAGTGCAACCGTACTCTCTCTCAGATTCAACCTCCAGGACTGATCAACACTGCCTCCGTTTTTCTCACACAACATGTCCTGTCTTCCCAGTAAATTTATACCGTACAAATCTATTCCTAGGATGGTCTTTCTCATGACCTCATCCATGACCTGCCTGGCCCGAGCCCCATCGTTTCTTCCCTGAACAGCTGCGATGGCTGCTAAGGGGTCTCTGTGCTCCCACCCTTGCCCTCCTCAGCCAAAAGAATCTTTTAAAATCCTATTATTATTTTGCAGGGGCAATAAGGGACCTTGAGATGATGGAGGAGAACTGGAGGTGTTGGTGGAGTCCTGGCTTCTGAGACATGCACATGTGCACGCAGGTATGTACACATACTAACTAATCATTAACAGTTCAAAGTACAAATCCACTAGTCCACACCCAGAATAAATAATTGAATTAAGAATGGGGGGAAAGGCTAGTCTCTTGCTTATAGTAGAATACTGTAGACCTGAAGGGAACATGGAAGATAGAAATTCATTATTTTGCAGACATCACAATAAAGATTGATTTGGGCAAGGATCATTGAGATACTAAATCTAGGGAGTAAAGTTTGGTGAGGAGTAAGATATATTCATAGTTGCTTGTTAGTAGCTAAGGGAAAATAGGAGCAATATAGCAGAGAAAATAGCCAATACCTTGCATGGTGATTAAAATTAACCCCACAACCTTATACATGATGTCCTGTGGACAGAGGTAGTGAAGGATATACTTACTGAGAAGTAGAATTCCCCAGGGGAGATATAAATTCTTCTGATATGGAAATCCTCAGTTCTCCCTTCAAGGCCTTCAACTGACTGGATAAGGACACTTCTCTGAGGACAATCTCCATTGTTGATTGAAGATGTCATCAGCTGTAGATGAAAACAACTGACAATCCAAACCCATCCACAAAATTGCCCTCACACTGACAACCAGGACAGACTGGTTTGACCAAATCACTGGACCCCATAACCCAGTCAAAATGACACATGAAATTGACCTTCACCACTACTCTATGGCCGTGTAAAAAATAAGTGTAAAGGAATACACTTATTATTAGGAAATACACATTAAAATATTTAGAAATTAAAAGCCATGATGTATGCAACTTATTCACAGGTGGTTCAGATGAAGAAGTTTAAGATATAAATAGAGAAGTAGAGATAGAGACAGATGCAGAGCTAGATAGAGCTGTAGGTATAGATTTCGATACAGGTTCATGCAGGTGTAGGTAAGAGGTAGGGGTGGGTATAGGTAGAGGTACAGGTACAGGTAGAGGTGGAGGTAGAGGTGGAGGTAGAGGTGGAGGTAGAGGTATAGACACACATATAGAGACCCCAGAAAAGCCATGCTTTTTAATCCTCATTCAATATTGCTGCAAGGGATCTTTTTTATTGTTTCCATGGAGATGTGACCCACCCAATTGTAGATGGTAACTTTTGATTAGATGGTTTCCATGGAGATATGTCTCCACTCATTCAAGGTGGGGTTGCTTACTGCAGCCCTTTAAGAGGGAATCATTTTGGAAAAAGTTTTAGAACCAACAGAGCCCACAGCCAGAGAACTTTGGAGATGCAGAAGGAAATCACCCCCAGGGAAGCCCTATGAAACGAGGAAAGAAAGCTAGCAGACATGGGCCTTTCCAGCTGACAGAGCTGTTCTGGACCCATCGGCCTTTCTTGAATCAAGGTATTTTTCTCTTGATGCCTTAATTTGGACATTTTCATGGACTTTGATGGTAAACTTGCAACTTAATAAATATCTATTTTTAAAAGCCATTCCATTTCTGGTATATTGCATTTGGCAGCGTTTACAAACTATAACTGTTCCCAGATAAAACGTTTGAACCATCCTTGCACCGACCTGCTGACAGCATGCTTTGGTGGTCTCATGGGCACTTGAGAATGAACCTGGCTTTCCTCACACAGCCTCATTCCTCCCTCACCCGGAATCCTGCCAGCCCACCCATGTTCCTCTCCTCAGGTAGCCATGTTCACGTCAACCCCACGACGCCACATTCGCTGCTCCCTCTGCCAGGATGCTCTGGTCCACGTATCCCCACAGCCTCCTGTCATGGCTCAAGTGTCTGTCCAATGTGCCTTCCCAGAGGTGTAGGACCCTGTCCATTGGCTTTGCTGTTTTCCTTTTCTATGAATTTACTAGGTGTGGTGGGCTGAATTGTGTGACTGAGTTTAGATGCATTGTCGGTCTTGGTCCACATTCTGGTGAGTATGTAAATGCGATCTTTTCAAAACTTTTCGTACTTCAGTTAAGGTGTGACCCCACTGAATTGGGTATGGCTTTAATCTGGATTATTGGAATCCTGAATATGCAGAGTGAAAGTCGGAGAAAAAAACCACTTTCTCTGAAGAACATCAAGAATCCAGAAGTCAATGGAATCCAGAAGAGAAAGGAGAAGAAGCCGCCATGTGCCTTCTCATGTGATGGAGAAGCCAAGGAACCCCGAAGATCCCAGCCAGGAGATACTGACCCTGGAAGGAAGCCAGCCTCCCAGCCTCTGAAGGTGTGAGCTGATGAACTCCTATTGTTAAGCAATTCACTGTATGGCATGTATTTTAGCAGTTAGGAAACTGAAATAGGATGTTTACGCCCTTCCTGGCTTGTTTATTGTAAGTCACTTAGATATAAATTTCCCAAAGGCAGGCGCTTCATTCATCCCGTGTATGGGTGTATTTCCCAAATTGAAGTCACTGCCAGGCATGTGGTAAGTTCTGAAGAAAGATTTTTGAATATATGGATGAAAATGGGCCTAAAGCCTCCAACCTTCAAAATTAAAATATTTAATCAATGTATTAACTATTTGTCCTACTTTCATGTATATAGGCTCTTCTAATTTTTTTTTTTTTAACATGGGCAGGCACCGGGAATCAAACCCAGGTCCTCTGGCATGGCAGGCAAGCATTCTTGCCTGCTGAGCCACCGTGGCCCACCTGGCTTTTCTAATTTGAGGCAAGAATTTTAATAAGTAGTATAAGGGTACAGGTGAGCATCAAATATAGAGTATTATTAAAGAGAAGTTAAAAATACTGGTTCATAAAGTATTGTTTTTCAGATAGTTCTCATGGCTGAAAACTCAGCTAGGGTGACCCAGTTAACATGGAAAAGCCAACATAGCAATACCCAAAAAATCACTTGGGAATGCATTCTGGAAAATAGGAAAGGATTAATAAATATTTAATAAATGCAAGAAACAGCCTATCAATATTTCACAAGAAGATCACAGGCGAAGTACAATGAGCTGGCTAGTTTTGCAGTTCTAACACTAAAACAGATGCATTTTTTTTTTTAACTAGGAAAAGAGCCCCTGATAGTTTGAAGTAAGGTTTCCCCAACGGGATAAGAACCACGTTAGAAATAACAATATCAACATCTGCCTCCAGAGAGTTGCCACTTTCTTGGCATTTTTGTTTTGTTTCATGTTTTGGTTTTTTTTCACCTCTGCCTGCATGGATGACTCATATCGTCCAGCCAATCACATTTTACTGCAGAAGGCCTTTAACGGTCTGCATTCTTGATGGGTGACAGCCAGAAAAATATCACAAAACTACTTTTTACCCATCAAAAATGAAAATGAAATTCCATCTGCAGTGAGCCTTAATGACCAGGCTGTTAGCCATTTCGGCACTGTGCCCTTTGGCCCAGCTTGCCCCTCTGAACCCCACTCTAATGCTGCAGTAGCTCTACAGGTGCAGGTTCCCTCCTCAGATTTCCAAATGTCTTTACTTTTCTAGGGTTTGTGTCTGTGGGTCAGGATGTATCCTGTGGCCGTCTCTCAGATGCCGCTTCTCAGCCATTTGCCTCCTGGTGTCCCGCTCTCTGGGTGCAGGACCCATCTCCACAGAAAGGACCCCATTGGCTTACATATAACCAAGCTCTTTTATAATGGGCTTTAAACATGAAGTTATCATTAGATCATAGTCTTGTCACTGTATAATTGTATTATTCTTGATCTCTTCAACAATGGGAAACCAATTTTACAACAAACATTTGCTAAGCTTAAAAGAGAACTGAAGGGTGGTGTAATGGTGGCTCAGGGGCAGAATTCTTGCCTGCCATGCTGGAGACCCGGGTTCATTTCCTGGTGCCTGCCCATGCATAAAAAAATAATAATAAAAGAAAAGAAAAAGAAGAAAAGAAAACTGAATTATCAATCCAAAGTATTTTTCTTTCTACTTGAGGTATAATTTGCATAGAGTAAAAGTCACCTTTTTAGTGTATAATTCTGTAAATTTTGACAGATATGCAAGAGTTGTGCAACTACCATGCCAATAAGATATAAAATATTTCCATTACCTCCAAAAGTTCCCTCACAATCCTGTGCTGGTTTGAATCTGTCATGAATCCCAGAAAAACCAAATTCTTTAATCCTTATTCATTATTACTGTGTGTGTGTGGGGGGGGTTTTGGTGGTTTCCTTGGAGATGTGATCCACCCAATTGTGGGTGGTAACTTTTGATTAGATGGTTTCCATGTAGCTATGTCTCTACCCATTCAAGGTGGGGTTGCTTACTGGAGCTCTTTAAGAGGGAACCATTTTGGAAAAAGCTTTAGGGCCATGAGAGCCCACGCAGCCAGAGACCTTTGGGGGATGCAGAAGGAAAATGCCCCCAGGGGAGCTTCATGAAAAAGGATGCCTGGAGAGAAAGCTGGACGTTGCCATGTACCTTTCCAGTTGAGAGAGAAACCCTGAACATCATCAGCCTTCTTGAACCAAGGTATCTTTCCCTGGATGGTTTAGATTGGACATTTTTATAATCTTGCTTTAATTTGGACATTTTCACAGCCTTAGAACTGTAAGCTAGCAGCTTAATAAATTCCCCCTTTTTAAAAGCCGTTCCAATTCTCATATGTATCATTCTGGCACCTAGCAAACTAGAACATGGCTCTTTGACTACCAAGGTGAATATTGAATTGATCAGTGTTTCTCAGGTCCTAGTGTTAACCTTTGACCCCAACCCCAACCCCTGGTACCCAACGATCAATTCAATACTGGTGCAAGATCACTCTCGTTGTGCTTCACTCCTTCACGCTAATGAAAGACTTTAGTAAAGAGAACTCAGCGACCAAAATTAAATCCCATTTGCAGCAAAGAAGGAAAGACAACTCGGCACTGATAGCCATAATGTGCTTCCTTCATATCTTATTTTTACATTCAGTCTGTATTATTTTGCCAAAATATAGAACCCCTAATTAATAAAGATGCAAAAACACCATTTTGGTTCCATGGTGAGCAAACATCATATCTATAATAGTTTCTAAATTATTAATAAGCTTACATTAACCTTCTAAAGTGGCTGAAAATTAACAAGCCATTCTCCAAATTGGGGTTGTGAAAATGGTCTCAACTCAAACGCTGACTAATTGCTAGTAGCCGCCTAGAGTTCTAGGTTGCAAAGAATTCTGAGGCTTTAATGGAAATATTAATAACAAACACTTAAGCCTTACATGATTAAACATTGTGCATGCAATATCTTATTCAGTCCTAACAACTAGCCTAAGAGAATGGTCTTTTGCTATTCCTGTGCCCTGGGGGTGGAAGAGGAGTTCAGGGTCAGCAGGAGAGGCGGAGTCAAGCTGGCGCTGACCCCCACAGCCAGCACCCACAAGTAGGTGATTAACAGACTCATTACCTTGCATCCCAAGCCATTCTTCTCACTAATGAGAGGTCTGGGGGTCTTGGGAGTTTTGCTGAGGAGGAGAGTCCGGGCTGAAGCGTGGCATGAATAAGAGGGTTGGATGGAGAGCAAGGAAGAGCCCTGGAGGCCGCGGTTAAATCGGACCCATGGGAGGAAGTGCCTGGAGGTCAGAAGTCCAGCGGGCGAGCAGTTACAGGGAGAAAGGAGAGAGGGCGCCGCAGCCCATGTGGAGGATGCGGTCTTTCTCCTAAAGGAAAGCTCCTGGGTCCTTGAAGCTGGCTGGCGCTGTGTTCAAATGCAGGCTCTGCAAGGGGCAGGCTCCCTGCAGAAAGAGGGACTAACTCACAAGGGGTGAGAGAGAGGGAGGAAGAGCAGTTAGAAGCCAGTGCCTTCAGTCTGGTGGCAAGGGGTGGCCTTCTGGGAAAGAGAGATGCCAGAGGGCACAGTCAGTGGGATGGACTAGGTGGCAGGTGGGGTACAGGAGGAAGAGAGCAGGGCTCAAGGAGGATGCCTGCATTTCTAGCCTGCAAAGAGAGGGAAATAATGAGGGTGAGCACTGGTACAGCACTTACAATGATCCAAGCCTTGTTCTAAGCCCTTTACATGTATCTTTAAAATCCTACTTGTTGTTCCCATTTCACACAGATTGGCACTGAGACACAGAGATGCCAAGAATTCTGCTGTGGCACACACCAATTCCCTTTCTTCTGCTCACCAATCCCCTTTCTTCTGCTTCCTGGGACAGCACTGGGCTATGTTTTCCAGCCTCCTTGAGGTTGGGTGTGGCCCAGTGGCTGAGTTCTGGCTCCTGGAACATGGGGAAAAGTGACGTGCAGAGCACAGCGTCCCATATACCATCTGGATACACCGTCCCCTTCCAGATTAGTGAAGGACTCTGGAACCCTTGTGAGAAATGGATGGAGCTTGAGCGTCCACCTCAAGGAACAGCAGACCTTTCTTTTAAAAAAAATAGATATTTTAGGCTTGGAGAACCAAGGGGCAAAATCAAGGCTATCCCATAGATACTTATGTAACAATTTAAAACGCAACCGTTTAAAAATGTAGTAACCATTTTTATCTCACTGGTCCTACCAAAAATATGCCCCAGGTGTTAGCTGACAAACCTCTGCCCTAAATAAGCATTTAAAAGAAAGACACCTGCTCCTCTAGTAAACTTTCCGTGGGTCACAGACTGTGCTTGTGCCAAGCTGTAGATGCTGTGGGGCTGTTTGCTAGAGCAATCAGCCTGCCAGAATTCCACCCAGGTCGCTGAGCGAGGCAGCATCCGGCTCAGATCTGAGCCCGTGTCATCTGGGTCCTGAGCCCAGCCTCTGGGCTGCTCCCCTCTGCCATCCCTGGAGAAAGAGAACCAGGTGTGTGGTGCTGGCTGCCTGCCATGGGCACCGGGAGAGGCCAAGAGACACGTGGCCTCCTATTGTTGCCCGATTCTCTTCTTGAGTTGGAAGGACACACACAGCGACCAGCAGTAGGGATTCTGCTTTAAAGAAGTGTGCTTTGAAAACCCACTTTAGGAATGATCATATGTTAAAAATGTTTGCTTCTTTCTTGTCATATTTTTTTTAATTTAAAAATTAATAAAAAAATTTAAAAAAAAGAAAGAAAACCCACTTTATATACCCATGTTTAATAATCAAAGAGCTCCATTGAATAGTGCCAAGGGTAAAGCCTATTTCTTCCAGGAGTCCAGACAACTGTAGGACTAATGTGTTGCAGATTACAAATACTCCCAAGTGCCATTTCTTCCGACTCTGAAACTCTATCTTTCACCTTACCAGGAGCACCCCAAATCCGGAGTCCTGGAAGCACCCGACGCTTTGCTGGCAGGCGGTAGGACAGACATAGGGGAGGGGGGAGCCTGGCTTGGTGGCCATCGCTCACTTTCCAAGGTCTACGTCCCCTGAAAGATCTTTTCTATCCAACTGAGAACGACAGACAGGCAAAGCCCATCCTGGAACTTCAAAGAAAGTAAAACACAAAAGGAAGAGGGCCTGATATGATGTCCTGGCCACATCTGAGTCTGAAATGTTGGGTGCGAGACCAGCAGGCCTTCCTGGCACAATTCTGGAAGGAAATAAATTGGCTTTGTCAAATATCACCCCGCTCAGCCTCGCCACGCTTCCACACCCCAGGTATTTACCCGGTGTTTATAGCTACCGATTGGCCTCCGAACAGAAACTTCAGTTCTGAGGTCTCACTCATGGCTAAAGAATGTGAAAAGGTTTCTTCAGTGATGTTCAAGTTTGAAAATTGAGAGGGGAGCTGATTAATTTCCCCCATCCATCTATGGAAAGGAGCGTGATTCATATGGAAACGGAGGCCATAAGAAGATAAAATAGGCATTCATTTGGCTGTTCTCCTTTGTTGTTCAGAAAGGTGGGACAGGTAGGTTATCTTCAGTTTGGACAGTCATTTATCCTGGACCCAAAGTTATATAGAAAAGCAAATGCTGATCAATGCTGATGTAATTTGCCCCATTTGTGGATGCTTACTTTGGTGATGCTTAGGAGCTGAGATGGCAAATTCCAGAAACCTGATGCCCAGGAGAAGTTCTCACAGATGGCAGCCAGAACTGATGGGTGGTCCACTAATTTTAAAAAGTCAAATGATCATTAAAAAGTTGACACGTTATATACTTTGAACATTTTATTCTAACTTACCTTGGGTTAGTGTGTAACCCTTTTCCTTCGACTGTGGGTCTGTGAGTAGAGAACCAGTCAAGCAGCTGAAATAAAGCGCGGCGGTGATGTACTGCCCTGAGTCACAACTCACTTTGTTTAGAGAGAAGTGAGAATTTAAAGGCATTCAGGAATCACTTGGAGGGCAGAATCATCCTTGATTTTTATATTTTTCTAATCTTTTGCAGTTGTATTACCCATAAGTGATTCAATTGGAATTTTTAAATGAATCCTCTTTATTGGGTTTCTAAAGCATCTAACTTGGTGTTCATAGAAAGAAGTCTTTTTTGGACTCATAGTTCATCAGTTTACCTAGGATTTAAATTACACAATTACTCAGGATTTAAATAATCAACAAAAGTTGCAAAGCCATTTTGGAAATTCAATTCAACTGATTCTGGTTAAGCCTACAACTCAACAGGTGGAAACAACAATGCAAAAGTACACGGAGCAGTTTTGCGTGTTCTGCTCGTTTAATGAAAGGGATGAGGACACGAACCTGAGAGACGATCAGGCAGAGGTCTTTGAGGGCCTTTGAACTTGCATGTCAAGCGATGCTCACATGTTTGTTTGCTGCCCACATCCTTTGGGCTCCCAGCATTAAACACACACGGCAGCAGTGAGTCCGGAGGAAGAAAGGAAACAGGAGCGGTCATGGTGCCCGATATACTTGGACTTGGATGTGGCCATCCTGTGGTGGCAGCAGGCAGCCCGGTGGTTACAAAGGAGTTACCGCCGTCATGATTTCTACACAGACTCTACCGTGATGTCTACAAGGGAGTAGTCTTCTCAACACCTTCCGGCTGTGTTTATGTGTCAGCTAAAATATTCTAATACACTTACAGAAATGGTCACATGCTTTGAAATATTTTCTCAAACATAAAATTCTTCAAAAGTTTTGATTTGGGGTATTGAAGATGCCCTTTAGAGGATGAATAGGGTGAATGAACTTCTATCCACCTCAGTCTACTTCGGTTCTCCACTGGGGCAGCGTCAGCCCATCTGCGGATACCCCGGGACGTTCTGGAAATGGTGGGAGGCTTTTTGATGGGGCTGTGACCTCAGGGTGCCGCTGGCATGTAGCGGCACTGGAGGTGTGGGGTGGCCACGCCTCATTATGCACAGGCCAGTCCTGCCCCACCTCCTAATGTGGACAGGGCCAAGGTGAAAACCCAGGTTGGATGGGTACATGCCCCACACTACCTGCTCCATACCTAAAGTCGGTGTCTTTACTAGGGGGAAGGCATCGCTTCTCAATAAGTCAGTTCTGCTATCAGGAGACATGTGTCATCCTAAAAATCATTGTACTCTGCAAAATCATGCATCCAAAACCACAGGGCTTATAAGAAAAATGAGGTTAGGGCACAGCACTCAAAAAATGGCATTCGCAGCACGTAAAGCAAAAGAGGGGTCCTGTTAAAACGTCAGCTCGGTCTTACTCATGCTCAGTGGTTAAGGAATCCCCAAGTGCTACAATAAACACAGCACTTAGTTATCATCCGTACAGTCCAGAATCAGCCTGTGCTTGTAGCACCTTGTTCACCGCGTTTGCAGAGGTGCCAGCGTCTCAGCACTGCCCCGTGTCCCACCGTGGCAGCGCTGGAGCGTTTGACTATTGAATGAATGGACACAAGTTATGACACCTCCATTTTCTGCCATTGCTCCTGTTGAAACTTTCAAAAGTGTGTATATCAATCGATTATATTATATAAAGAACACTATAAAATATTTAAGCAAGACAGGGAGCCCTGGATCTAACAAGATTATGACCCACTGATACAGAGCCATTTTTTTTAAAAAAGAAGAAGCAACAAGGGTATATATATTTTTTTATCAACTAATACATGTAAGGAATAAATGGGATATTTGCCTGGCACATGGTAAGCTCTAAATAAATTATAGGTGGTGGTATATTATTATTGGTGCAGTACAAGTACCACAGATCTAGTTGCCAACTGGAGCCCTCCTTTTTGGGTGTTCCCTGGCTGCTTATGGAACTGATGACCTCTCCCCCAAACCTGCACCCCTGTGGTGAAAGGGCATCCTCTGTAACCCATTAGTAGCCAGCTAAGAATGGGGCATTATCCCCTCTCCTCTTTTCTGAGAGCCATATCTACGAAACCACCATTCCCGTGAATTTGACCCCCCATATATTTCAAATCCACCTGATTTCCTCCCTATCGGCCACTGCCGCATCCTCTTGGATGACCGTCATTCTCCTAATTGAGCTCAGAATCCCAGCTCACACCCACAGATCTGTTCTCTCATCCACACGTATGCAGCTAAAAATGTTCTGGCATCTCTTAGAAAGAGGAGCAGCACATGAAATTAATCTTAAGGTCATTTTATTTCACTTTATATATCCAAAATATTTTCATTTTAATGTTGTCAATATGAAAAGTTCTCATTTCATATCCTGTTGGTGCTATGACTCCAAAACCCAGCACTCATCTTGCCTTTACTGCACGTAGCAGTTCTGACTCAGCAAAGCTCACGTGTGCTCGGGCTGCAAATGGCTGGGGGCGCTGATGGACAGTGAAGCTGCACTGAACCCTTTGTTCCCCCTAGGACACACCACTGTCCTCCTTGAAGTCCTCTAACTCCCAAATTGCAGCAGTGTTTCCCAGGTCCTGCCCTCCAGCCCCGCCTGGTTCTCTTTCTCTCCCGGTGCCTCTGCCCGCAGCCATTGCTTCGTCTCTATAGAGTGTGTTCGGTTTTCCCTGATGCCCCCTGCTCGCTCCCGCTGTGGGATCTTCCCCAGGGGCTCCCTGGGCGTGGGACTCTGCGTGCTCCGCTTGGCCTGGCACCCACCCTCACACCCCGGCAGCTGTGCCCACGGCCTGCCCTGGAGGGGAGAGACCTCTGACGGGCTGACCTCTCCAAATCGGCGCTCGCTTTGCGGTGATTTTATCTTAGCACCAGCTGCACCCTGCGTGCGCTCTGCCTGCACACCATTGCTCCCATTACATGGGACTGCCCAGAATGGCCCATCAAAGAAGATTTGTACAATAAATGAATGAATGAACAAATGAATGAACGATGGTTTCCTTTGAGATCTGGCAGCTGTAAGTTAATGTCAAATGAGTCATGAAGGGTCAGGATAGATGATTCTGGAATTGGATCGATCTGGGTTTGGCACTCAGTGATATAATGGTAGGAAAGTTATATCACTTCTTTAGTTTCTTATGATTCTTAGGGGTCTGCAAAATGGGAACCTGGTGTGCTCTCCCCAGGGCTGCAAAAGCAGAGCATGAAATGCATGCATCTCAGGAAGAGCAGGGCTTGTGCTGTCCACATAGAACAACAGCCAACCTGACTTTCCTGCACAGGACGACTGGGGGTGCATACCCCGGGACCCAGATACAGCCAGAAGGAAGGGGGTTTCACTGCAGGATGGAGACTCAGATAACTGCTGTCACCGGAGCTAACCTGACAGCCTTGCTGTGTGTCATTTGGAGAAGGGAGTGTGCAGTAGTCAGGGTTCTTTAGGGGAACAGAACCAACCAGAGATATCTGTAAATAGTATGAGATTTTATAGAAGTGTCTCACACAACTGCAGGGAAGCATGAGTCCAAATTCCGTAGGGCAGATGGCAAGCTGACAACTCCAATGAAGGTTTTCGATGAATTCTCCAGGAGAGGCTGGCTGGCCGAAGTAGAGATGAGAGTTCTCTCTTCTGACTGCTGAAGTGGCCACCTCCCCTTTGAAAGCCTTCAGCTAATTAGATTAAATGTCACTCCTTGCTGAAGACACTCCCCTTAGCCAACTGCAGATGTCATCAGCCATGGATGCAACCAATGTGCTGATGATTTCAGTCCATGCAATGTCCTCCTAGAAGCAATTAGGTCAGTGCTTGCTTGACCAGACAACTGGGCCTCATCCCCTGGCCAAGATGACACATGAACCCAACCATCACAGATGGCTGGAGAAGACAATCTTCTTTCCCACCTTCTGATTTTCCCACACAACGCTTTCTCTCCTCTGACGGGAGCCCCAGGTGGCTGAGTGCACCAAGGACCCACCAGGAACACTTAATGGGTCTGAATCCAGATCCCTTCTGGTTCTAATGGACAAAGGAATTGGAGGAGGCAAAATCGGGGGCTTGCATCTATTTGGACTATAATTTAAAAGGGAAAGGGCATACTCCTTTTGGAATTTAAGTTTTTTTCTGGGAAGTATCAAGGAAGCAGTGTTCACAATTGGAACTGTACAATTGGAGGGAATTTATGCTGGCCTGGGGACAGGCAGTGTCCAGTTTCTAGTACCATGTGACTGGGCTTTGGCTGAGATGGGATTAATAGCATGGTCCAGCCCTTCTCAAATAAGGTTCCAGGAGGTGCCGGAAGGTGCTATGACATCCATTGTGGGTAATGGATTAACCTTCCTCCTATGCATGTGAAAGATCCTGGTTATTCTCCTTCCTTAGGAGACTGGAGAAAACATTCAGAGCATCTTCTGTAGGGCTTTGTTCTCTCCGGAAAGGCTGAATGGTCTAATTTTTGACCTAGGATACCATTACTTTATTTAA
>PVIY010028981.1:0-32522 GCA_004026745.1 Myrmecophaga tridactyla | reverse complement strand
CCACACCTCTCTCTTCTGTCTTCGTATCTGTCTCTAGTGTTCCCTTTAGTATTTCTTGCAGAGCTGGTCTCTTGGTCACAAATTCTCTCAGTGATTTTTTGTCTGAAAATGTTTTAATTTCTCCCTCATTTTTGAAGGACAATTTTGCTGGATATAGAATTCTTGGTTGGCAGTTTTTCTCTTTTAATAGTTTAAATATGTCATCCCACTGTCTTCTTGCCTCCATGGTTTCTGCTGAGAGATCTGTGCATAGTTTTATTGGGCTTCCCTTGTATGTGATGGATTGCTTTTCTCTTGCTGCTTTCAAGATTCTCTCTTTCTCTTTGACCTCTGGCATTCTGATTAGTAAATGTCTTTGAGTATGTCTGTTTGGATCTGTTCTCTTTGGGGTACGCTGCACTTCTTGGATCTGTAATTTTAAGTCTTTCATAAGAGTTGGGAAATTTTCAGTGATAATTTCCTCCATTAGTTTTCCTCCTCCGTTTCCCTTCTCTTCTCCTTCTGGGATACCCACAACACGTATATTTGTGCACTTCATATTGTCTTTCAATTCCCTGAGTCCCTGCTCATATTTTTCCATTTTTTCCCTATATTTTCTTTTTCTTCCCGGATTTCAGATGTTCCATCCTCCAGTTCACTAATGCTATGTTCTGTCTCTCGAAATCTACCATTGTAGGTTTCCATTGTTTTTTTCATCTCTTCTACCTTGCCTTTCATTCCCATAAGTTCTGTGATTTGTTTTTTCAGACTTTCAATTTCTTCTTTTTGTTCATTCCTTACCTTCTTTATATCCTCCCTCAGTTCATTGATTTGGTTTTTGATGAGGTTGTCCATGTCTGTTTGTATATTCTGAATTAACTGTTTCAGCTCCTGTATGTCATTTGAATTGTTGGTTTGTTCCTTTGACTGGGCCATATCTTCAGTTTTCTTGGTGTGATTTGTTACTTTTTGCTGGCAGCTAGGCATTTAATTACCTTAATTAGTTTATTCTGGAGATTGCTTGCACTTCTTTTACCTAGGGTTTTCTTGCTGGATGAATTTGTTGTCTATCTGTTCTTCGACATTCAATTCAGCTTTATCTGGACCTCTAGCTTAAGTTTTGTTTAACAGAGGAGAATTTTTCAGTTCCGTTTTACTGTTTCTTGTGCTGCTTGTATGGTGCCTTTTCCCCCCTCACCCTTAGGAGGGTCTACTTAGATATTATAGACCCCAGTCGGATTTTCCCAGACCAAACTGGCCTCCTATCAGGAGGAAAGAGTCACCTGCATTGTTTTTCCCTGAGGGTGAGACCCAGCAGGTTGAAAGACTTTCCTGTGAAGTCTCTGGACTCTGATTTTCTTATCCTGTCCTGTGTGTGGTGCTTGTCTGCCTGCAGGTCCCACCAGTGTAAGATGATGTAGTACCTTTAACTTTGGCGGACTCTCCCTGCTGGGGGCATGGTAGAGACAGAGGAGAGGTTGTAGGCTATTTTAATGGCTTCAAATTACCAAGCCCTGGTGTCTGAATTCCTTGAGGGAGGGATGCCACCTGAGTTGGGCTTCACCCCTCCCCTGGGGAAGGCACAGTCTCCAGACAAGCCCCCAAATGAGCTCACTTCTGCCTATGCCTGGAACAGTTGCCACCTGAGAAGTCCTGCCACTATATCCAAAGGCAGTCAAGCCTTTGTAGAAACGCGGCCACAAAAACCTCTGTTTCCTTCTTTTTTTTTTCCCCTTTATCCGTCAGCCCTGCCCCCTTGGTGCCGGGGCAAAAATGAGCAACCTCCGCTTTGACCAGGTTCACCTAAGCTGGGGGCCTATTTTTAGTAGTCAGAATTTGTTAATTTATTCCACAATTGGTGTTTGATTGTGCTCAGTCCCTGCTGCTGGTAAAGTCTCTTTCCTTTCCCCTCTGGGAAGCAGCCTGTGGGAGAGGGGCGCTGGCCACCACAGCTTTGGGAACTCACGGTTCTGGTGGGGCTTGCAGCCAGTCCAGCTGGTCCAGACTGGGGTACGCTGTGTGTCTGATCACTGACGTGGCCCCAGGAGCTGTTCTGTACTGTTTCTGGTTATTTAGTAGTTGTTCTGGAGGATGAACTAAAATGCACACATTGTTAAGCCGCCATCTTTACCTGGAAGTCCCTCTAAAAGTTTAATGGTCTTAGCTCTAAAGTTTAGGTCTTTGATCCATTTTGAGTTAATTTTTGTATAAGGTGTGAGATATGGATCCTCTTTCATTCTTTTGCATATGGATATCCAGTTCTCCAAGCACCATTTATAGAAGAGGCTGTTCTGTTCTAGGGTGTCTTTTAGTACTACCATGTCCTGTGATTAAAGTTAATGGAAAACTGCAACAACTCAATCTAGGCATGACTACCAGTAGCCCAGAAACTTCAGGAATGAAGAGTACCATGGCCAGCTAAAGTGCTTGCTGAGGGTAAAGGCAACAAGGAATGGTAGGAGAAGAAGGTAGTGATAAATATAAACTATGACCACGTGACCAGTTACAGAAACGAGACTGTGATTGTATGAATATTTCCTCCCTGTTTTACTATAAGTATATCTGCATTTGTACATAAGCAAATATCTTGTGTTCTTCTTATCATATGACATAAGTTGTATTGTTCATGTTATAATATTTAAACCATAGGATCTGAAGTTTAAGAGTGAATGTTACCTAAAGATTTTCACTCTATTCTGGAGAGATGTAGTGCATTTCCCATTGTATGCAAGACAGTTGAGTACTGTTAGGTGAAACATATGCTTGTTATTGTGTTATATTTGGAAATTAAGGTGATGTGTATAGCTGCCAAGTTGACAAGGGGTGGACTGTGATGGTTAAGTTCTGATATCAACTTGGTGAAGTGATGATGCCCAATTGTCTGGTCAGGCAAGCACTGGCGTGATCATTGCTGCAAGGATATTTTGCAGCTGGCTGATAAACTGGAAGGCTGGTGTATTAAATCATCAATCAGTTGACTGTACTTTTAGCTGATTACATCTGCAATCAACTAAGGCATGTCTCTCACCAATGAGATAATCCAATCAGTTAAAGACATTTAAGGGAGAAGAGAAACCTTTTCATTGCTTCTTCAGCTACTGGGTCTCTCCTGTGGAGTTTGTCCAGATCTTTCATCAGAGCTGTCAGCTTCACAGCCTGCCCTGTGGATTTTGAACTCTTCTATTCCTATGGTGCATGAGACACCTTTATAAATCTCATATGTACAGATATCACCGGTTGGATCTGTTTCTCTAGAGAATTTTGACTAACACGCAGTCCAACAGTTTCAGGTACTTCCTGCTAGCCATTCCAACACACCATAAGCTAAAAAGGGATATCTATATAGTGCATAAGAATGACCTCCGGGATAACCTCTCAATTCAATTTGAAACCTCTCAGCCACTGAAACTTTATTTTCTTTCATTTCTCTCTTCCCCTTTTTGGTCAAGAAGGCTTTCTCAATCCCATGATGCCGGGTTCCATCTCATCCCCGGAGTCATGTCCCACGTTGCAGGGAGATTTATACCCCTATGAGTTCATGGCCCATGTAGCGGGGAGGGCAATGAGTTCATCTGCCAAGTTGGCTTAGAGAGAGAGGCCACATCTGAACAACAAAAAAGGTTCTCTGAAGGTAACTCTTAGGCATATTAGTAGTCTTAGGCATATTCCTTCTTTGCAGGAATAAATTTCATAGGGACAATCCCCAAGATCAAGGGCTCAGGCTATTAAATTTATTGTCCCACTGCTTACAAGAATATCAGGAATTCCCCAGGTGGAGAAGTTGACTATTTCCTCCTTTCTCCTCAGTCCCTCCAGGGGGCTTTGCAAATATTCTTTTATTATCATCCGAAATTACTCTGGGATGTTTCAGGGTATCATGCTGAGCTGTATAAAGTCACTGTTACTTTTGAAAATAGTGCTTATATCCAAAATAATCCTTTGTAAATTCTACATTGGATAGAATATCTCTTAAAGGTTAGCCAAGTTTGTTTGTAGGAGGCAGAAAACTTGTTCCAGCAAGAGTATGGTAATAAAATAAAATTACCTGCATTTCTATCTGTACTGGTTTGAAATGATGGATGTACCCTAGAAAAGCCATGTTTTAATCCTAATCCCATTTTGTAAAGGCAGCTGTTTCTTCTAATCCCTATGCAGCATTGTATGTTTGAAACTGTAATTAGATCATCTCCCTGGAAATGTGATTTAATCAAGAGTGGTTGTTAAGATGGATTAGGTAGAGGCATGTCTCCACCCATTTGGGTGGGTCTTGATTATTTTCTATAAAACTTTCTATAAAAGCAGAAACATTTTGGAGAAAGAAAGAGATTCAGAGAGAGCAGAGCTGAATGACATAGCCATGAGAAGCAGAGTCCACCAGCCAGCAGTCTTGGGAGATGAAGAAGGAAAATGTCTCCCGGGGAGCTTCATGAAACAGGAAGCCAGGAGAAGAAGCTAGCAGATGACGCCATGTTCGCCATGTGCCCTTCCAGATAAGGGAGGAACCCTGACTGTGTACACTATCCCATAAAGAATCTTCTGACCATCACTTAGTTTATTTTAGTTATGGGCATTAAAAAAAGTAAACAGATTCTTTTTAAACTGTAGATTGCATTTTTTACTTGATGTCAGTTGAGAAAGATTTTTCCAGTCCTTTCCATTAAGACCCTTTTTTAGTGCCTTTGGTATTTATGGAATTCCTTGCAGGGATCAATTTATCTCTTAAAGTCTTTACCTTGTACAGACGTTAATGGGTGGTTTACATGAGCAAAGAATTTCTCGTGAACAAGATAGTTGGTGTTTTATGCTGTTAGTGTGTTTTTGCAATTTCGTTGTTTTAAACTGAGTTTGAGAAACAAATACTTTGGGGCTAGGTCTCTGTTACCCAAGTCCGTCTCCTCTTCCTGTGGGTTTTCAATTTGAGATTAGTTCAGGCTATCTTGGTGATTGCTAACCTTTGTTTCTAATCCTGGAGGGAGACCCAAGGATTTCTCAATAATTAAGTGTTGAAATAGCCCTCTTCTCTCCTCACCCACAACTGAACAAGGAAGTTAATATTTTAGGCACAAGTCCAATCCTCTTCAATTTTTCCCTCTGAACTAAAAGGAGAGCCGAGGATGAATGAATGACTAGACTTTGTAACTGCTCATTATGGGGCCATTTATTACCCGTTTTAGTATGCAGTATGTTAATAAGCCAAGATATTACGGCTGTAGGTCCATAACTAATCTACCATCATAAATAAGAGTAATGGTGGTGATACCAGTATATTCTATGGAAATACTGTTCTGCTTAGAAAGCGTGACATTTTAAATAAACTTTACTCAAGGTATTTAAAAAAACATAAAGGCAGTAATGAAATATAGAGCACAACATTAGTTGACACAGCAATTGCTGCCTCCCAAGACCCTGCTAAATAATCAGAGTTTAAATCTTCATCTTGAAATATACAGTCTTCTATGATTTTAAGTGAGTTGTAAAACTTTTATGGAGTGTGGCCTAACTTTATTTAAAAAATATTCTCCATTTTTATAGCGAAGGTGACCCAGAAATACCTTGTGAATAATAGAACAACACATTTAAGATATTAAATTCACCTCTCTGGACAATACATAAGCTTTCCTGGTACTTGTATTTCTCCTAGATTGAAGGGGCAACAGGAAAAAATTTTGAATTGACTATTTACCCAAAATATACTGATGTAAATTCCAGAAGTCATTGAGTTTTACCTCAAATGGGCAAACTTAAAACTTCTGCTACTAAGTTGAAACGAAGATTAAAAAACTAAGGCCATTTATAGAAACTTAAAGAAATTCAAATCTTTGTATACCTGAGTGTTGAAATTATGAAAAGTTTTTACCCCCAACATCTGGTTTATATGATTATTAGATTTTTCACTGCAATTCTTTAAGCTGATTTAGGCTGGTGATGACTTCATTTTTTTCATATATGGAGAATTAATTTTAAGTCCAAAAATTAATTAAGATATTCAAGTGCTTTTAAATTTATTGCTGAGTTTCATCACTGAGTTGCAATTCCCTAATTGTATCAAGCTCCTATAAATTCCTCAAAGCACAATCCATTTTCTCTCTTTCTTTTACTTTTCTTTTCCTTCCTTGTTCCCCTCCATCTTCCCTCCTTGTTTCCTTCCTTCTTCCTTCCTTTCCTTCCTTTCTTCTTCCCTCCCTCTTTCCCTCCCTCTCTCCCTCCCTCCTTCCCTTCCTTTGAAAATAGCTGTAGCCTACTTAATAGATAGATGAATACACAGTTTGGCCTTCAGATTAACACAATATGTGCAGCCTCATCCCGATACAATATAGTTAGTAGAATTTTAAAAATTAGAAACAACAGATTCATCTATTTATTTCTTCACTTCCCCACTGAAGCCAATAGAATAAACTGCATCATACCCAGTAAAAAGCATTCAATAAATAGCTCTTTATATGTGGTACTATATTAAAGCATTATCCAAAGGATGCTAGTTTAAGTCACTGACCAAGTAAGTGTCCTGCTATCTGTGAATTCCTATGAAATATCTGCTTTCAAGAATATTTAGCAAGAAGGTAATTGTTTACAGAATTTGGGGCGCTTGTCAAGACTGTTCAGATTATGCTTATATTCTCTGTTTCAGTATTTAGATAGAGGGCAGGGGCATAGGCATGTTTTTCCCTTCTCAGTAGAAGTGCATTATGTGTACTTAGCTCCCACTAATTGCGAGTATTAGCTTCTTTTATCTGTAGTCATTTGCTTCTCCCCTCTCTCTACCTCTTTCAATTATCAGGCTCAGTTACTTTCCAAAGAAAGAAGCCAGGGTACTGGTCAACCAACTGGGGTTGGAAGAGCAGCTGAAGGCTGGAAGGTTTCGGCATGGTTGTTTTCCATGTGTCTTTGGAGCAAGTCTACTGCTGAGTTTCCCTATCTGGAAAGCAGGTGGGTAGTGAGTGAGGCAGGATACTCTTATTGAAGGTGATGTTGGGTGAACAGTGAGAGTCTTTACTGGTTAAAATTTTCCCTTAGACCCTTCCATTCCTACCATACTCATCAGAGGCATAGGAGATCCAAAGATCAGAGAAGAGTGGGATACAGAGGGTAAAGACAACACCAGTAGGAGGGATGTAAAAGGTTGAGGGAGAGAGAAAAGAGGGAGAATCTGGAGGGATGCCAGTTTCCAATGTTGAGGGATGGAGACTGGGAGTGAAGAAGTTTAGAGAGGGCAGCGAGGTCTCACTGGCTTACTTTCTGTAGACATCATTCCATCACGCATTTTGCTTCCTCTGATATCCTCCTGTCACAATCTGAGCAATACTCAAACCATCATCTTGCCTTAAAACTTATTGAAAAGGTTTCTTTACAAGAGAGGGCCTGTGCAGCTTATATCTCAACAACAAAATTAAAAAAAATTAGACCAGTTGTAGGTTTACAGAAAAATCAGGCAGGATGTATGGAGGTCTCATATATTCCCCCGCACCCCATCCCTGGGGTTTTCCCTATTAGTAACACTTTGTATTAGTGCCTCAACAATTTTTTTTTGTGCTCTAAAGTGGAAGGAAATAAAATCCTCTAAAACCCACACACATAACAAGCACTGAAATTGTCTTAATATCATATGAACAAGAATGCCTAATTAATTTTGCAGATATCCCAGTAGCCTTTACTTTACTTGTACACCAGTATAATTGGTAAAAAAATATTTCAAAGAGATAGCATGGGGAAGTATTTTGGAGTGAGGGAGCTATTCTGTATACTGATTGTGGTTACACAAAATCTATACATGTGCTAAAATTCATAAAACTGTATAGCAAAAGAAAAAAGTCAATTTGCCGGTATTATAATTTTTAAAGCAAAAAAAAAAAAAAAATTATAGCCACATAAAAAGCTGAGCTTTTTAATAAGCTCCAAGGTCTTTCTCTATAATTAGTATAAAGGCTAAGGCAGTTTTTGAGGAGAGACTGTTTTTACTTGAAAGGCACAGACTTGCTCTATTAAAACATTAATGCATTCAATTAAACAACACTTGTTAAACACTTGCTGTGGAATTCCCCAAAGGTCACTTGCCTTGAGGAGTGTGTGCTCTCCCGCCACCCCCACCCACTGCCGGGGCTTTGGAATAGATTAAAATTCTATTTTCAAAGTGGGGTTAATTCCCGTTCTTTCTTCAGAAGGGTTGGTTTGGGAATCCCTGAGGTGGAGCCCTGGGAAACTGTACCGTGCAATGCAAGTGTGGGCTTAATTACGATCCGTTCTGTGTGCCCTCAGGTCCAGAGACTGGATTAAGTTGGTATTTCTGCTCCTTCACTGAAAAGGGGAAACAGAAAAGGGAAAGGTGGTCTTCGCTCCCCAGCACACTCCCAAAGCACCTCTAAATGGCCCACCTGCACACATCCTGATATCCCTGGGAGAAGGGTGGGTACATGCAGCAGGAAATGAGGTCCAGAGAGCTAGGGAAGCCTACGGGAGCAGAGATGAAAAAGATTTCAGGGGCAGGGCTGAAGTTCAGATGTCATGCACTCGGATTGTCGTTTTCAGCTGGCAGTGGTCCTGGACTGGTAGGTGGTCATGTGTCACTGCTGCTCAGTGATGTTGAGCACAATCCCTGTGGCCCAGTGACCAGTGAGGTAGCACAATAAGTAAAGCAGCTTAATATGAGAATCCCAAGGCCCTTTTGGTCCATTTTTCTTTTTATGACATGATTTCAGAGAAGTACATCACTAAGAAGAGTGTGAATGCATAGGAACCTGGAAACTGATGCATGGCCTCAGAGAAAGTGAAAAAGGATGAGAACTGTGGCCAATGGGGAGTTAAGAGGATGGCTGCTATTTAGCTGCAGACCAGGTATTGTTGTTATTGTGATTTTTAAAATATTTTATTGACAAATCTTCACACACATGCACTCTATACGTGGTGTACAATCAATGGCTCACAAGATCCTCACATAGTTGTGTATTCATCACCATGATCATTTTTATAACATTTGCATCACACCAGAAAAAGAAATAAAAAGAAAGAAAACCCCTCATACATACCATACCCCCTACCTCTCCCTCTTATTGACCTCTAGTATTTCCATCTACCCAATTTATTTTACTCCTTATCTCTCTCTATTATTTATTTATTTTTCAGCCATATTTTTTTTACTCATCTGTCTGTACTCTGGATAAAAGGAGCATCAGCCACAAGATTTTCACAATCTCTCATGTAGACCATGCATTATTAACGTTTTGAGGACCATGAATTTCTTTGGAAGTCTGGTGAAGCCTACAGACCCCTTCTAGGATAATGTCTAAAACAAAAGAAATGAAATAAAATACACAGGATTACAAAGGAAGCTAATTATATTAAAATATATATATTTATATTAAAATACAGGGATCCAGAGTCCTAAGTTAAGAACATTTGTCCTTGTGTAGCAATATGGGCATGTAGTGCCAATATTTTGATATTCAAGAGAAGCCAAGAACCCCAATTTTTATTTATTAATTAAAAAATTTAACAACAAACTAAAACATTAACACATGATCATTCCGTTCTACATATATAATCGGTAATTCACAGTATCATCACATAGTTGCATATTCATCATTTCTTAGAACATTTGCATCAATTCAGAAAAGAAATAAAAAGACAATAGAAAAAGAAATAAAACAAAAACAGAAAAAAAAATTATACATACCATACCCCTTACCCCTCGCTTTCATTGATCACTAGCATTTCAAACTAAATTTATTTTAACATTTGTTCCCCCTATTATTTATTTTTATTACATATATTCTACTCGTCTGTTGACAAGGTAAATAAAAGGAGCATCAGACACAGGTTTTCACAATCACACAGTCACATTGTGAAAGCTATATCATTATTCAATCATCATCAAGAAACATGGCTCTTGGAACACAGCTCTACATTTTCAGGCAGTTCCCTCCAGCCTCTCCATTACATCTTGACTAGATTTCATTAAGTGAAATCTACTTAATGCGTAAGAATAACCTCCAGGATAACCTCTCGACTCTGTTTGGAATCTCTCAGCCATTGACACTTTGTCTCATTTCACTCTTCCCCCTTTTGGTTGAGAAGTTTTCTCAATCCCTTGATGCTGAGTCTCAGCTCATTCTAGGTTTTTTTTCTCAATCCCTTGATGCTGAGTCCCAGCTCATTCTAGGATTTCTGTCCCACGTTGCCAGGAAGGTCCACACCCCTGGGAGTCATGTCCCATGTAGACAGGGGGAGGGTGGTGAGATTGCTTGTTGTGATGGCTGGAAAGAGAGGCCACATCTGAGCAAGAAAAGAGGTTCTCTTGGGGGTGACTCTTAGGCCTAAATTTTAAGTAGATTTGACCTATCCTTTATGGGGTTAGGTTTCATATGAAGAAACCCCAAGACTGGGGGCTTAGCCTATAGCTTTGGTTGTCCACACTGCTTGTGAGAATATCAAGAATTCAACTTGGGGAAGTTGAATTTCTCTCCGAAGAACCCCAATTTTTAAGTGAAGCTTCCTGACATTTAAGCATTGACAAAAAGTTTTAAAAACACAGAACCAGTCTAAATAACTACACATCTGGGTTGGCTGCTGGCCGCCACTTTGAAGCCTCCATATTAGAGATTCTCGGAGATGCTTAGCAGACGTGGAAGGTGATGATTCACAGGATGTCACCCTAAAACAAGACTGGAGACAGCACCATGGCCAAACCAAAAGCCTAACACAGGATCACAGTGGAAGAGGAGAGAAACCCGGCGAAGAGGACATGCATGTCCTGTGGACTCAGATTCAAGTTCATAACAATGTTAGTCATTACTTTCTTTCCTTTGGGATTTTCATTTTGGCATTCCACCTTCCACTGTGATTTCCCACTGAAGTATTTAGATATATTTTTGGAAGTTTGGCTTTGGAATTTAAACTTTTAAATATGCTTTTATTATTCCATTACTTTCAACCTCACGGAAAAAAAGGGAAAGCTAGCGTTGTGTTATCAGCACAGACAGGCATTACACGGGAAGGCACCTGATGGGAAAGCCCAATTCCTATGAACAGAGGGGAAAAGCCCAATTCCTAGAAACAGAGGGGAAAGCCCAATTCCTATGAACATTTCTTAAAATGTTCATCTCTATAAAGGATTTTACCTGTTCTGAACATAATTGAAATTAGGCATGACCAGCTTATTATCTTTTCATACAATTAGTAAATATATTCTCTCCAAAAAGTCAGAGACTTCATATACAGTACTTGCAGATGGGGTCCCATATTTCAAACCATACCATAGGGGATGTAAGTTATTGTTTTTCAAATGGAGTCAATAAAGTGTAAGAGACTTATCTTTCTTAGATCAAAGGCCTCTAATTTTTTTTGGTTACTATACATGCATAGTAAAGAAGAATATTGTACATCATATATATATAATATATATGAAACGTAAGTTCCATGAAATAGTACTTGCCTTTATTAAGAGAAGCATTCTCTAGTATTTTCTATTTCATTAAAAAATGTTGACCTGAATCCACTAGATCACGGCCCACCAGTGGGGCTCTGGCTGCGTGCTGTTGGAGAAGTTGTCATCTTCTCCCACCCTAGGCATGGTTTTCAATTCCCACGTCCTCCCCCAAATTCTCCAGGGACATCTGAGTCTGGACCAAGTCCTTCTTTTCTTAGCCATGGCTGTGTGAAGAATAAGTGTAGACGTTCTGTGCAACAGACTCCATCCACTTAATTCTTTAATTTACTAACTCACTTGTGTGGCAGTTTTAAGCTGTTATGTATCCTAGAAAAGTATGTTTTCTTAAAAATATTTTTATTGTCAATCCTTCACAAACATACAAACATTCTATACATGGTATACAATCAATGGCTCACAATATCATCACATAGTTGAATATTCATCACAATGATCATTTTTTTTGAACATTTGTATCTCCCCAGCGAAAGAAATAAAAAAAACAACTCATACATACCATACCCCTTACTACTCCTTCTCATTGACCACTAGTATTTCAATCTGTTCCATTTACTTTAACTTTGTTCCCCCATTATTCACTTTTTATCCATGTTTTTTACTCATCTGTCCATACCCTAGACAAAAGGAGCATCAGACACATGGTTTTCACAATTGTACAGCCACATTGTAAAAGCTACATCATTATACAATCATCTTCAAGAAACATGGCTATTGGAACACAGTTCCCCAGTTTCAGGTACTTCCCTCCAGCCACTTCAATACACCATAAACTAAAAAGGTGTATCTATATAATGCACAAGAATAACCTCCAGGATAACCTCCCAACTCTGAAATCTCTCAGCCACTGACAGTTTATTTTGTCTCATTTCTCTCTTCCTCCTTTTGATCGAGAAGGTTTTCTCAATCCGTTGATGCTGAGTCCCAGCTCATCCCAGGATTTCTGTCCCATGTTGCCAGGGAGGTTTACACCCCTGGGAGTCATGTCCAGGTAGAGGGGGAGGGCAGTGATTTTCCTTGCCATGTCAGCTTAGAGAGAGAGGCCACATCTGAGCAACAAAAGAGGTTCTCTGGGGATGACTCTTAGGCTTAATTTTTAAAAAACTTTTTAAATTGTAAAATATAGCATATATACAAAGCAAAGAAAGAAAAAGCAATAGTTTTCAAAGCACTTTTCAGCAAGTAGTTATAGGACAGATTCCAGAGTTTGTCATGGGCTACCATACCATCCTCTTAGATTTTTCCTTCTAGCTGCTCCACAATATAGGAGGCTAGAATGCTTAAATATTTCTTTTACCATCACAATTGACTTTTTATCCTTCTTTTTCTTTTTGTGAAAAATAACATATATACAAAGAAGCAATAAATTTCAAAGCACTGCACGACAATTAGTTGGAGAACAGAAGAAAAGTATGTTTTTAAGTTAATCCATTCCTGTGGGTGCAGACTTGTTGTGGGTGGGACCTTTTGGTTAGGTTATTTCAATTGAGATGTGACTTATCTGATTCAAGGTGGGTCTTAATCCTCTTATTGAAGTCCTTTATAAGAGGATAAAAGCAACAGAGATGCTAAGAGATGAAATTAAGAGAAGTACATAGAGAAAAGCCCCAGCGAAGCTAAGAGAGCTCTCAGTTCAGAGAGGAAGTCACTGAGGCCAGAAGCTAAAAGCAATGAAGGCCAGCAAATGCTGGCCATGTGCCTACTCATGTGACAGAGGCATCCTGGATGCCAGCATCCAGAGTCCAGGCATCGTCCTGTTGATGCCTTGAGTTGTACATTCTCATGGCTTAAGAACTATAACTTGTAAGCTACCAAATCCCCTATTGTAAAAGTCAACCCGGGGGGTGCGAGGGTGGCTCAGGGGTAGAATTGTCACCTGCCATGTGGGAGACCCAGGTTGGATTCCCAGTCCATGCACTTCCCAAAATACAAACAAACAAACAAGCAAAACAAACAAGAAAATCAACCAACCAAATAATAATTCAACAAATGGTGCTGCAATAATGGGACGCTCACATGGAAAAATAATGAAATGTGACTCCACCACACAGCATACCAAAAAAAAAAAAAAAAAGTCAACCCATTTCTGGTATTTGACATTTACCAAAACAACTCATCTTTACATTCTGAGTGATGTTATCCATCCAATAAAACATTTGTTGGGTATTTACTGTAGCAGGCACAGGTCTAACCTCCAGGGCTACAGGGATGAAGTGTAGGGGGAGTTACACACATGAAAATAGGTGATTGAGCGCCTAATGGAAGGAAGAACGGTGTGAATTATTGCCCGTCTGTCCACCATTAAAAAGGCTAATATGGCTGCTATTCTTTTTCCAGGGAAAAAGTACTGAGGTTGGGAAACATGAAGGACTGCTTTCAAAACCAGATGGGATATATAGAAAACTAATGAACAAAGTTTTATTTCAGCACAATAAATCAATTATGCGTAAACTGAATATAAGAGACAAAGCAAAACAGCAGTGCAGAAAATAACCTTGGAGATGATACAAAATCTATAAATCATACTTCAAGTTATTTGAAGTACACTTATTTGTTTCCAAAGTTGTGTAAAATAGTCTTTTGAAATATACTTGTCCTAATTTTGAATTCATAGACCATGGCATCCCCTTTTCCTTAGCCTGCTGCTATAGACCAAAGCTATTGTCAAATGATAACTTTTTTTTGCGTGGGCAGGCACTGGAAATGGAAGCTGGGTCTCCAGCATGGCAGGCGAGAACTCTGCCTGTTGAGCCACCGTGGCCCGCCCTTAAATAATAACTTTTAAGAGGGAATTATAAATAAAAAGCCCAATTATTTTAGGCCCATTTACTTATCACTGTGTGATTCTTTTGGTGGTATTTTACCTACTCTGTGTCTAGTTTTACTTGGTAGAGTAATACAAGGTGAAAATCTAGCCCCTTTTTTTTTTTAATCCTGATAATTTCATGAGGTAAAACTCCTTAGCATCAAATCCATTTAATTAGACCTCTGACTAATCTCTTCCCTTGGTAGGTTAAAATGCAGTGTTGCTAAAACGTTAATACATGTAAAATTCACCCAAGAAACTTGTTTAAAATGCTAATACAAGACCCAGCCTCAGAGATCCCAATTCTTAGATTTTGGTTGGGGCCCAGAAATCAACATTTTAAATATCTTCCTCGGGGATTTTGGTACAATATTCCTTGAGCATAAATTGGAAAATTTATGACTAGGAGCATATAAAGTTTGAGAAGAACAAAAACTTTAGTTTCCCGTAACCTCTTTCCTCTCTTGTATGATTAAGACTAAATTTAAGGACCAAAAAGTCTTCTTTTAGGGAAACCACTGAGGTAATAGATATGGCTTCCTTTTCCCAAGCTTCCAGGAAAACTCCCCAAGTTGGCTTGTGGAGGATCAGGAATGGGGTGTAAATTGCACAAGCAAGGACACATTAGAAGTCCTTATATTCAATTAGCAGAAGGACTCCAAAAGTCTGGGCAAAGTCCAAAGGGAATGTCTAAGTGGTACAATTTCCAGAATGGCCACATGGTGGCGATGTTTTGCATCTATTTGCAGAGCTCAGCTCCTTACCAACGTTTTTTAGCTTATTTTCAATATTAAATACGTCATTAATTTTAAAAGAGTGCATTAATTTTAAAGGATGCAAGAAGAAATCGTTTAACAGGGAAGTCTTCAAACTGGCATTCCAATCAAATGATGACATAGTCTATATGGAAGGAATTTTGTGAGATTTACACATCAGACCTCAGAAAAAAGATAAAAATCTATTTGAGAAAAGACGTAGTCTTTGCAAAATGAAAAATGCCACTCAAAAAACGTATCTTAAAAGCTTTTCAAAAAGTTGGCTTTTTGGAGAACTGGCAGGTGCAATTTGGCTATGGGAAAAAAGCATTATCTGGTAAAATTTCTTTTTTATTGGTCCATAGACAGGAATAGAAAATGAAAGAGAGAGAAAGAGAGAGAGAGAGAGAGAGAGAGAGAGAGAGAGAGAGAGAGAGAGAGAGAGAGAGAGAAGCTCTGTATAAATGCAATAACTGGGGCAGTTGAATCAAGAATGACAGCAGCTTGGCCGGTGTGGACGGGAGCCTTTCCTCCCAGCAACTCCAAGTGCTTTACTGACATTACCCTCATTGCACAGGAGAGTGGGTGCCAGCCAGCAGGCCTCCTGGGGGTGGGGTGGGGGGAGGCAGGGAATGGGGGTGGAGGGTGGGGTGAATGTGGTGAGCAGCAGTTGGTAGAAGCCAAGTGGGCTGTGAGCAGGCTGAGGAAAATCCTTGAGGACTCATCACAGCCCGATTTCCATCCAAGCAGCTCAGCATTGAGTCTCTGGGAGGGCAAGCTACTGGCAAGGCTGTGGCCATGCAACCTCAGGGACAGGGCGGCCTGTGGTAGGAGTTCATGGTGAGACCGAGGATACCATTCCACAGGGAGCAGCTGCAAAAGACGGCGCGACCGCAGGCCCGTGGAGAGTGCATTTGCCAGGTTGCCAGCTGTGGCCTGTGTCTGGTCTCAGGGGCGCACGTTTAAGTGCAGAGAGCAATCCCTGACCGGAATCTCCCCCCAGGAGGTCTGCTGACACCTTTGAACATAGATACAAAGTCCCTAGGGAGGTCAGTAGAAGGAGAGAGGGTTGGGGGAATAAGAGTGACATCCTCACATTCTAAGGACACGTGGCAAAGTTGGCTTCACATTCTACCCCTCCCTCCCACTCCCCATTTCAAGTTACCCTGGGAAAAGGAGCCTTGGATGCAAGAGAACATATTCTAAAAGAGGCATAAGGGGTGGCTGGGAAAACAGTGGGGAAAAAGTAAAATGAGCTCCTATATCTTCCCTCTCCCCATTGTTTTGACCTTTGTGCTCTGTCAGGACAAGAGATGGTGGGAAGGGGAAAACCCTTGCCACAAAAAATGAGGAGAGACCTGAGAGGACCACATTTGTTGGAGAGTGCAGGAGAAAGATTCTTGAGCCATTTACCTTCCTTCCTCTTTTCTCTTGCCCTCACAGCAGCAATTGGGGTTGTAAATTCCTGGGGACCTATATTTGTTGCTTAGGCTTTCTTCTTTCTAGAAATGTGTCTTGAGCTCTCAAGGTGAAAAGGGAACAGCTCTCAAGGACAGGGTGGGTCCAAAGGTGGCAAGGTCCTGGTTATTTGAAGGACAGCTGTTCTTTGGTTAGTCTCTGTGCAGGCCAGTTCCCTGGGGGACAATCCGATAACTTGGGCAGAAAGGAAGACAAAAGATTTCTATGCAGTAGAAGAGTCTTCTGTGAACATCTTTCCTTGGGGGTGGGTGGGTGGCCCTTCTGTGACCAAGGGGAAGGGCAGCCAAGAGAGAGCCCCCTTAGGAAGACCCTTTTTACACTGTATAATCCCAAGCTGCAGAGATTGCCCAGAGCTGGAGACTCAGAAAGAGCTCAAATCCTGCCAACTGTCAAGAGACTGCTGGACCATGTTTAAAATAAAATACAGCAGGTCATATAAAGGCAAACAGTTTGCTTGAGGACTCTCTAAATTGAAACCATATCCCATCCCACAGTGATCAAGGCCTTGTCTCTGGGGTCTGTGTGTCTCACTGACTCAGAGCTGCCTGACCTACACTTAGCGTGGGGAATGCAGAAATGTAGAAGGGACTAATTTTAAGAAGCAACAGTTTGCAAAGTTTATTGGAGTCTAGTTGTTTATTGATTTTTACTTCGCATGGGAGACTTCATGTTTGAAGATGAGATTTCTGACCCATAATGAGGAGGATTGTTGGGCACAGTGATTTTCTGAAGCATGGGGGTGGATTTGCAAGGATTTGTCCATACTCTCCCATTCAGTCACGCGTAATCGGCGGCACTGTGCCGGCAGTGGCTCGGTGGCTCCCCCAACTGGAGGAAAGTGAAGACAGCTCGTGGGCTCGCTCTGGCGTTGGAAGTTTATTTACACACGATACACATGCAGCACACTCACTAGCAAGACAGACAATTTGGAAATGAATTGTGCCTGAAACGAGAGATGTTAGCCCTGAATGTTTAAACCATAAATTAAGGAATAAAGACAATTACCCTACAAAGTTTTAGAGATATTAACTAAATATTTAATTTTAAACCAATATTAAGCTAAATCCACTGTTCTCACACCAAAGTATTTCTTCTCCAACTGAGCTTCTCACAATTAGACTTTTTTTTTTTTAAGAATGATTAAAAAAATAATGTTTCCTTTGGAAGCAGATGCTGTGTTGACTGGTAGTCAAATTTCCAGAATCTTAGACAGTTCAGTATCACTTTAGATAATTAGCTGCGTTGCTTTCATTTCCAACTGCTGTGCCTCTGAGGGCCGCAGGGCGGCCGCGCACGCGTCGTTAGCCTCACGGGAGACTTGCTCAACAGCCAATGTGCTGGGTGCCTTGAAAAGGCCACAGAATTCAAACACATCGAATACCTTTTGCTATAAGTTGAGTGATCATATACTTTATTGTGCGAATTGGGACACTTAAAAAAATATTGATAAATCTTCACACAATACAGCCCATACATGATGTACAATCAATGGCTCACAGGCTCATCGCATAGCTGGTTATTCATCACCATGATCATTTTTTGGAATATTTGCATCACTCCAGAAAAAGAAAGAAAAAGAAAAAAAGAAATAACCTCATACATACCATACCTCTTGTCCCTCCTTCTCATTCGACCACTAGTATTTCCAGCTACGCAATTGGGACAATTTTGAGAATGAAGAGGACACTGTTAATAATTGCTTCAGGACAATGAGTGTGAACTGGAATCTCTTAATCTATCAGACAAGATTGTTTCTCAAAGTTTTCTCACGGAAGCGAGGGAGGCATAGATAAAAAGTCAATGTAGATACAGCTACAGATATTATTCAAGACCTCTAGAAGGTTTTCATATGATAAGCCACCGCACCTTCATCTTTTTTAAACAACAAAATGCTTGTTAGGAAAGATACATTATCTTGGAATAATCCAATCACTTCTAGTTTTGTATCCTTCTGAGATTAACTCATAGAAATGATTTTTTTTTTGTTTTAATGGTTAAAATAGCAAATTAGAAATGATTTTTTAAAAGGAGATATAGAAATTTGATGCAGATTTTAAAATTATTCCTAAGGGGGTGGAATTTTAAAATTTCAAGTATTGAAGGCTGTAAACAGTTTTAAAAAAGCAAAAAAAAAAAAAACAGTTAAAAAATTTAAAAATGTTGTGGAGACTGCAAATGAATATGTATAGGATAAATGGAAATTCCTATTGTGGTTTGGAAAAAATAAATTCAGAGTCGTCAACATTTGTGATTTTAAAAAGTTCTGTATCTCAAACAACTGAGGAATGAGGATAGTATGCTCCAGACAAGTAGTCAAAAGATAAAAATTGGTCACTATAATGTAGAAGATAATGAGGATGGAAAATTTAAGTGGAGACTCTATAATACTATTTTAAAATGTGAGAATGGGAAAAAATCTGAATTAAGCATTATTTTATGTAATACATTATTTTTAATATCAACATATACTTTAATTATTGAACCAAATATTATGAGTAGTTGCCAGAATATTTCATACATGTGCCTAAAATACTCAAATTAGACAAAAACTTTCCTTTGACTCTTTATTTAGTATATCACCTCACACCTGGGGTTGCCTTTTACCTGAGTATATGCCTGAATCACCATGCAGGTTGCTGGGATCAAGGTTGGACAGGAAATGCATCAGACCCCAAGCAACAGGGAAGGACATTGAGCTTAAGAGTCATGTCTTCCTTATACTAAGTCCAGCTCCTGTCTTTCAAAAGACCACCGTGCATGGGGTAAGAGATTATGAATATGAGTAGATCATAAAATTTAGTGGATGACTGCCAGGGTCTCTGCAACCAAAAGTTTCTTACAACTCCATTGAATGGCTTAGGGGAGTTCTTTTCCAACACATTTCTCTAAGAAGCCTTCAATCATAAACCCCAGCTTGCTATCAGGGTGGCATGGGGTACATTTATTAAAAGCGAGTCAATGGAAGGATCTAGAAAATAGATCATTTTTGGCCCCTTGAGAGCAAAGCATTCTGTTGGGGGTGGATAAGGTGAACTCTTGTACTATTTAGCTCTACAATCTTAGGCACGTTCCCTTAACTTTCTAAGGGAATTAGATGGGTTTCCTTCTGAAGCTTTCTGGAAGTTTCCTTCCTTCCTTCTGACTATTACTTTTATCTATGGAAATAAAAAGTAAAAGATAACAAAAGATTAAAATAAGGGGTATAGAAAATAAATACTTCAGAAGTAAAAAGAAAGAAAAGATCAGTGTGGGATGAAGTGATTAGGGAAAATCTTCTAATTTCTTTGGCTTCCACAACAAAAGAAACTATGCTTCCCTCCTTCATTAATTGTTGACTTGTTTCATAGATTACTGAGCAGGAAGTGATCTGAGAACCAGGGAAGATAATTCACTTTAATTAAAGTCATACAGTCATGTAAAATGTCCTCAAGCAACAAAGAAAATACCCTGGTTTGAACACTAAATCATGGGAGGCAGTGATTGGTAGGCTGAGGGGCTTGACAAAATGAAAGTTGTCCATTCCTGGTGGCCCTGCTTTTATGGGTGACGATTTCAGTCTCTCCATAAACTATACAGTTTTGAGGTGTTGGAGCAGGCTTAGGAATGGGTAAGGAGTGCAGCGATGGGGGGAACCCAGAAGATCAGAACACCTCCAGGATAACTGAGGTCACTCGGGTGATCCAGTTTTTTTCCAACAGTGATATGCAGAGTTATGCAGTGTGGGTTTGGGAGGCTCACAGCTTTGATGCTATGTGGTAAACAATTTTACCGTGCCCAAAGAGAAGTGCAGATTTGTCCTCAGCTCCTGGGGTAGTAATCTGTAAACCCTTGGAATATTTTGTCTGCTAAAAGTGTCTTTGTATACCTGGGGGCCCTGGGCCAGCCAGAGAGTAGTAATGAGATTTAGGGTGGGGGCTTGGGTATCCTAGCATTGGCTCCACCTTCTGTGGGGCTGGAGACTGAGCTCAATTGCATGGACAGTCAGCCAAGTTTATGTGAGGGAGTCCCAATAAAAACTCTGGATGCCAAGGGGCAGATAAGCTTCTCTTATTGGCATTACTCTGTGCGTGTTGTCACATATTGATGCTGGAGAAGTAATACTGTCCGTGACTCCATGGGAGAGGACAACAGAAGCTCTGCATTTGTTAGTTCTCCTGGACTTTGGCCCATGTGCTTCTCCCCTTGACTGATTTTAATCTGTACCCTTTCCCTGTAATAAACCATAACCGTGAGTATAACAGTTTTCAGTGAGTTCTGTGGGTTCTTCTAGCAAATTATCAAACGTGAGGTTGGTTTTAGAAAATGTCCCTCCCTCAAACTTGCAATTGGTATTAGAAGTGAGGGCAGATTTGTGAATTATGCTCTAATCTTGCAAATTGCCTTTGCTCTCCAACTTGCTCATATTTTTCTGGTAGGTAGCATTTATAGCTGGCTGTCTGGTTATTCGAACTTCTTTGTGGAACTCACATAAACCAGAAGTGCGCCTTCAGAGAGCTATGAGGTAAAATTGAGAAGGTAGAGTCCATGTCCACGACAATCCAAGTGATTCTAATTCTTATACTTTTGACTTTCATTAGAACTGGGTTCAATTGGTTGGGTAAAAGGCTACCTTTCCTTGAAAAACATTTTCTTCTTGCTATAAGTAAAGATAGTTGAACCCAGTCATGATCCCTCTCATCAGAATTATCATAAGAAAAAAAAAAAAGCTTTCTTGTTTGTCTCCTCCCATGTGCTTTGTGCTCAACATTTAGAGTGCACATCTTCACACATTTGGAAGGTTGCACTCAGTTCTGGGCACCACATTTCATGAGAAAGTTCCTGGGGAGAGTTGCTGGGATGGTATGCAGGTCTGGAAACCATGATATATGTAGAAAAAGAGAAGGAACTAGAGTTTAGTCTGGAAAAGAGAATCTTAAAAAATAAGAGCTAGCAACTGTTCATAGTGCGGAACTGGGACCAGATGTCGCTGATTTGGGTTTAGTAGAAACAAGAACTTACTAAAACTTAGAGCCATTCAATATTGGAATAGGTGGAAATGAAATCAGGAGAATCTTGTCACCATAAATATTTAGTGGGGTGCCTGGGTGGCCATCATTCAGGGATGCCATATAGGGGATTCCTCCAAGGGCTAACTTGGAGATACAAGTTTGAACCAGAGATACAAAAAGATATAGCACATGGGGGTGCGAGAGTAGTTCAGTGGTAGAATTCTCGCCTGTCATGCAGGAGACCCGGGTTTGATTCCCAGTCCTTGCTCTTCCCCCCAAAACAAACAAACAAACAGAAATTTCAACAAATTGTGCTGCAATAACAGAATACTCACATGGAAAAAGAATGAAATGTGACCCCACCATTCAGCATACAAAAAAAAAAAAAGATAAACTACAAAGCCTCTGCTTTCAAGGGGCCTACCCTCTTCCAGAACAAAGGGTGTCAAAGTATAAATATAAATAACAACATAAGAAAGTACATGGCATTGAATAGGGGAGAGACTGAGAACTGTGCAGAGGGAGGGAGGTGGTGGATGGGACAGGCTTCCCAGAGGAGGTGGGACATGGGCGGATGCTGGAGCCTGGCTGGGGCTGAGATAAGTGAGAAGATTCAAGGGGTGCGGTTGGAACCTTAGGGAGCTTTGTGAACAAATATTGTGCTAGAACAGTGAGTACACCTATTTTTAGAGAAGACGATAGTGAGAAGAGTGGAGAGGGCTCACAGAGAAGGAAGAAGTCAGATTCTGGAAATCTTTGAACTCCAGGTGTTGGAGTTCGTCCTTTACCAGTATTTGAGTTGCTAAATGGCAATGCCCTTTCTGGATGACAGGCGATGCAGTCTTCTTTGTGAAGGGCCTCAAATGTTAGGGTGGAAAGCAAAGAATATCATGGCATTTTCTTGACTTATTTCATCACTGCAGGCTCTTATGGGAAATTGTACATTCTTTTTTGCATTTGCCAATATCAGTCTACCCACCCCTAAGAACCCTCAAAGCCCACTGTATAATTACCCCTAGGAGGCCAGAGGTCATTTAGAGCAGCAAGTGTAGGCAACACCCAGCTATTAAAACTCAAATTTCAGTGCTCTCCCTAAATTCTGGCCTGAAGCATTCTGGAGATGGGGGTCCTTTGCTGAAGTCCGAATTTCCTGCCTGAAATGAAGGTGTTTGGTTTCTGTGGTTGGCTTGGGCAGGCTGTGTTCCTGTGGGGAGGTCTTCCTTCCTCAGCATTGGCTTCAGATCTGCTCCCAGCCACTCTGCCCCCTCAGAACACTTATAGGCACTCACACACTTGCATTTACTCTGTTCTGCATTTAGCTCTGTGGGCTCTGTTGGGCGGGAAGCACAGAGAAGACTCAGTACTCCTTCTATGGTGTGTTGTCTCAGATGGGAGGGGCAGCTCAGGGAGGGAATGCTGAGGGCAGCTTCTCCAAAAGGGATCTTCCAGCCAACCAGCCTACCAGCCCACAGTTCTCCTGTTTCCTGGAGAGGAGAGAAAGCTGGGAAGTCGGCAGTCCAGACACTAGCTGGTCTCCATACAGGGCAATATGGCAGCAATAACCAACTTGCTCTGTACAAGATCTGCTTGTAGACAGCTTCCCCATGTGTTATAATTTGAGAGGCCCTGGAAACTGCCCCTCCCTCTTCCAGGTAGTTTCCACATTAGCTTATTCTCAGGTTTAAAGTTCTATCATTAGGACAAATTCATTTAATTTTACCTTAAATTTCGCACTGAGGTTCTATTAAAAAAATATCTGGAGCAGTAGTATATCTACAGAAAAATCATGGAGAAATAGTGTGCTGGTTTGAAAGTATTATGTACCAGAAAAGCCATGTTTTAATCCTGATCCAATCTTGCAGAGGCAGCTGTTTCTTTTAATCCTTATTTAATACTGTAGGTTGGAAGCATGATTGGATTATCTCCACAGAGATGTGACATGCCCAAATGTGGGTGTGACCTTTGATTAGATGGAGATGTGATTCTACCTATTCCATGTCGGTCTTGATTAGTCTACTGGAATCCTTTAAAAGAGGAAACATTTTGGAGAGACCCACAAATGATGGAGCTGTCAGAACCTTCAGAGTAGAGCTGACAGAGCAGAAATGACAGAAGCTTCAGAGCCAACAGAAACTTCAGAGCAGAGCTGACACAGATGCAGACACATTGAGAACAGAGACGTGAATGTTTGTGGATGCTTGGAGCCCAGCAGATGTTGCCATGAGATGTCAAGCAAGCCAGAACCTGGAGAGAGCCAAGGGAAGCCAAGAGATGAAAGCCAGCCCCAGAGAAGTGAAGTGAGGAACCCCCACAGAAATAGAGGTTGAAAGCAATGGAGCCCAGGAGCAAGGGACCAGCAGATGCCTTCCACCTGACTTCCCAGTCACCTGGGAAGAGGTGTTCCTGGCCCATTGGCCTTTCTTGAGTGAAGGTAACCTCTTGTTGGTGCCTTAATTTGAACACTTTACTTCCTTAGAACTGTAAACTTGTAACTTATTAAATTCCCCTTTTAAAAAGCCCTTCCAATTCAGGTATATTGCATTCTGGCAGCTTGCAAACTACTACACACAATTCTCATATACCCTTTCATACCTGCAGTTTTCCTTGTTATTAATATTTGCATTAGTATGGTACTAATGCAAAATGGTACTTCTGTTACAATTGATGAACTAATATTGAGTTCCATTTCTCTTTTAAAATGGAAAATTTCCAGGATAAAATGATTTATTCTATTGGCTCATATTCTATTGGCTTGATAACAGGAGTGGTGTATGTTGAAAACATTAACTACCAGAGAAGGCAGCAAAAGAAGCCAAATGTTTTGAATTGAAAGAGCAGGGGGTACCAAGGGCCATCTCTACTCCCCTCAGTTCATGCCATGGGCCAGCACAGACCCAGTTACGCTTCCATACTCTGAAATGGATGCTCTTCCACCCAAGCTTTATGTGCATTCTTTCCAGGGGAAAAAATATATATGATTACAGAATTGTAGACTTAGTAACTTTCAACCTTAAACTGCTCTGCTTGGTGTTCTTGTATTCATTTATACCATCAAGTCTTTGTCTTTGAAGTTGGCTATTGTTGTCTGTACGGAGGAGGCACATTTTCTCTGAGCTGCCATAACACTCAACAGGTTGGGGTAAGTTCTCCATGCCTGCTCCACTCCAGAAGCCATTATCCTGAGTCCATTATGCACCCCGTTCAGAGCAAAGGCTTCTGCTCAAATGCTTTCTGAGAGGAAGGGAACTGTCCAGCAGGTGTCAGTAAGTTCTAAGATGTGCAGGGAGAGCTTTTTTCCAAACCAGCTTAGCATTTAAGGACCTCAGAAGAGATGTGACTCACAAAAGAGAGTGGGGAGGGGAAATAGAAAAGCCATTTCCTTCCAGACAAGCACCATGAGATTTGACATATGCATGGTGACTATATGTGAGGCACCCAGACAGCAGGTTCATTCTGTCTATTTCTCTGCCACAAGGCACAATCCAGTTCTGGCTTTATCTAAGGGTCAACTTGTTCAAACCAGTCTTAGGATTCACATTTGTCTTGAATGAAGCCTTAACTGAGGTAGTTGTAGGAAGCCTATACACTGTGAATCTAGCCTGGGGAACTCCATTTTACATTGACATGACTCTCCATCAAATAAAACTGTGCAAATTGGAAAACCCAGAGCCACTTTAGCTTAGACCGGAGCTCTCTTTCTGGGCTGACATCAGTCCTGGCTCTGGAGGTGATGCTGAGATTTGGAGACGAGCTCTTCACTTCACTACAATTTCTTTGTTGTCTCAACCAATCAGCATTTATTAAAAGACTGCTATTTGTGAGGTGCAGAGCTAGAAACTATGGAGGATACACAGATAGGAGATGGGGTGATTGAGTTTAGGGGGATCAGCACCTTGAAGTGGGCTCTGGAGTCCAGCTGTTGATGATCAGCATATTAGCGCATTCCTGTTGTGGTGCCAGTTGGGGGAACTCCTCCCCCATTTTGAAGGATGTTGATGAGGTTATCATTTGAGTAACATAGCCTAATACCACAAGGATGGGCTTTCAACCAGGGCTGGCCAATCAGAGTCTACTCCGGTATTGCTATATGAGTGTTCTTTGTTTCTTCCAGCCAAAGGAGTGAAAATAATCCATAGGTTGATGATATTTGACCTGTTGGACACAATGTCAAAACCAACAGGAAATTCCACAGGGAAGAGATTGGGCTAAAGATATTCTTATTTTATATTGGAAGCAGTTGTTCAATACACAGGTAATGAAACTGATTTTACTCTGGTAAAATAGCTATAACTACCATAAGTTACTCGAATAGCCAATGTCTAGGGGATGATTTCACATTAAACTTGGATTAATGAGTTTTGAGGGATAAGGATTGTCAAGTAGTTGCTCACAATTGTTACCAAATACTTGGGGCTGCTGTTGCTGATATGACATGCAAGTCAATTGGGCAGTAGGAGAAGGGTCCTAGACCTGACCCTTTAAGAAGCCAGGTTCGCAGTCTTGGAAAGCAAAGGTGATACTTAAAATATAGCAAAATATCAGTCTTTACTTCTTTGGACTAGTATACTAGATACATTATTATTTGGGAATGACTGGAAAAAGCGTTTGCTGAGTTTCTTACTTCCTTTGCAGTTTCCTTTTTCAGCGTCTTACCTCTTTTTTCCACTTGAACCTGGAAAGCAGAATTGCCAAATAACATATTCTCCACTATTCTACCACCATGCACTTGACAGAAACATTGTTAATGGCTCCCAGGACTCTTCCTTGCTGAGATCAGATGCAATTTTATAATTGATCTCAGTACAGAGCTCTCATCATTGGCATTCATTACTAATCCTTTAGTATTGGCCTACCATATACCATGTAAGATGACAGCTATTTGCCAGCATAAACTACAGGCGGTGGGGCAATTTTACGTGAAGACTCGGAGCAGAAACCTTTCTAGCTCTTGTTTATCTGTTCATAAGCTGTTGTAAGTAAGACTCAGAGAAACACATAACTTCAAAATTAACCATCTATAGATTGTGAATTTGACGATTTGAATACAAAAATGTTTATCAAATAGCAAATGAAGATAAGACCAGTTACTTTTAAGTACTCAACACATGAGTTTCCTGTGGGCAGAAGATAAATATTCATCAAATGAATCAAAGACTGGTGAGTGGTTGAAAGGGGGCAGTTAAAATTTCACATTTTCAAACGTTTTGCTTCACACTGACAGGTTCCAGACAGGGAGCCCAGGGAACCCAAGGTCTTCTGCATGCTTTTTTTTAAAGTAAGTGGCATATCTCCAACAAAACACTGACTCTAAAGCCTACACTGGGCTGAGCAGGTTTCCCATCTTCAAGCTCATTTATTTCTTGGAATCTCAGAGTCATTCTTATCTCAGATGACCAGCCAGGGTATAACTTGATGTGGAGGATGAAAAAGGAACAACCCTAATAAGGAGACTGAGAAAGTATTTGGCCCCATCAAATAATAAATGTTGCCAAGTCATGCAAGGTAACATCTTAGATATTTTTGATTTATGGTGGCAGGTTCATGGAGACTTAAAGGACTAAGACACCCAATAATATATCCATAATTGATAGAAGTAGCTTTCTGTTATTTTTTCACCTCAGTTCTGATTAGAATGTCAATAGTCACCTAAAAGACAAAATCTCTATATCCCACCACCAATCCCTAGAACCATCTTGTTTTCCTGAATTTGAAGATGCCAGCAATGCATTTTTTAGTGTTTTTATCAATAACACCTTCCCTTATTCTGTTCAGGTGAGCTCTACCCCTGGGCTCTGTACTTTACAGATTTTCAAAATGGCTCATTACATGTAGAAAAAGAGAAATACTCCACAGAGTTTAAAATGTCGTGAGATGGTGTGCTGGTTTGAAAGGATGTATGGACCCTAGAAAAGCCATATTTTAATCAAAATCCAGTTTCATAAAGGCAGAATAACCCCTATTCAATACTGTATGCTTGAATCTGTAATTAGATCATCTCCCTGGAGATGTGAACCAATCAAGACTGGTTGTTAAACTGGATTAGGGGAGATGTGTCTCCACCCATTTGGGTGGGTCTTGATAAGTTGCTGGAGTCCCATAAAAGAGGAAACATTTTGGAGAATGGAGGCGATTCGGAGAGAGCAGAGAATGCTGCAGCACCAAGAAGCACAGTCCACGAGCCAGTGATCTTTGGAGATGAAGAAGGAAAACACCTCCCGGGGAGCTTCATGAAACAGGAAGCCAGGAGAGAAAGCTAGCAGATGATGCTGTATTTGCCATGTGCCTTCCAGCTGAGAGAGAAGCCCTGACTGTGTCCGCCATGTGCCTTCTCACTTGAGAGAGAAACCCTGAACTTCACTGGCCTTCTTGAACCAAGGTATCTTTCCCTGGATGCCTTTGATTGGACATTGCTATAGACTTGTTTTAATTGGGACATTTTCTCAGCCTCACAACTGTAAACTAGCAACTTATTAAATTCCCCTTTCTAAAAGCCATTCTGTTTCTGGTATATTGCATTCTGGCAGCTAGCAAACTAGAACAGGTGGGGTAATTAACAGGGTTGTGGAAACTAAAATAGTCAATTTCAAAGAATCAGAACTGATAACCCCATTTTGATTACACTAATAATGAGGACAACCAAAGTGACAATATTCTGTAGCATCCATTTGCTAGTGTTTTTGTAATTTTTCACTGGGCAGATGCTCGAGTAATATATTACATATTATACCATAACAGTAGAGAGACAGCTAATATTTTTTCCTAGCTCAGTTACTCCTATCTTGATACTGCTAGAGAAAGAAGTCATTTCATTCCTTTTACTGCTGAGAAAGGAAAGAGTAAGTGCTACACCTCACCGTGGAGCTGGAAAGCTTATGGCTAATGTCCATTTGCAAAACACCCTGGGAGAGAGCTTTTTTACTCTCTCTGCTTTCTGACCTCCCAAAAGATATCATTCTCATGTGTAGGCCTTAAAAAAACTCTATTAAGGATTTCTATCAAGATGGTAGGGAAGAAGAGGGGGGCTTATGTGTCCAACTCTTGGACCAGATTCAGCTTTATCCCTGGGCCCAGATCACCAAGAATTATGTTGTGCAAAAACTTTACCAAATTATGGACCATTAAGGCGTCCATAATTCTCCCCAGGGAAGAAATGTCTACCCTCCTTGACAGCCACAGGATTCTGAACACTGCAATGTGGCTCTTTAATCCACTTTGGCTGGTTATGCTGAAATACTCTTTGTTCCCAATTAAGCCAATTATCTGGGTAATCTTCATAATTAATGGCAGAAGACTTGAGTTGTCAGGATTCACTTTAGCAAAAGTATTTGGGTAAGTGGCTTAAGCTCCAATTGCTCTGTGGACTTCTGAGGCTGGGGCAGGGAAGGGGAACTGGGGGCATGGTGGGGTCAGCTTTCTCAGTTAGTTATGGGCTCTAACTGAGCAGCTGACCCACAGGTGGTGAAAAGGACTATCAACTAGAAATTAGGAGATAATGTTTTCACATGACCTCTGGCATGAGCAAGCTGTATTAATTGAGGAAAAGTCTTCACTTCAGAATGAGTTATCTCTGCACCTGTAAAGTGAAGCCAGTTGATTTTAACTGTTATTTATGAAGTAAATGCTGCAAATTAGGCACTGAGTAGCAGTATTTCATTTAAATCTTATAACCAGCTTTTTATGAAAAGGCACAGGGAGGTTAAAAGTAACTTGTCCAAGGAAACACAGCTAGTAATTTTCAAAGACCAAAGATCTCTTAGCTCCCTCCTGAATGTAATTTTAATCACCATTGCTGAGAATCAAGTTGGGGTGAGAGTGAATTCTGCCTCCCAATGAAGCGTAGGTTAATTTAGATTCTCGTTGCTCCAATATGGTTCATGAACTAAGAGCATGGGCATCACCTGGGATCTTCCTGGAAATGCAGATCTCAGACCCCATTCCAAATCCATTCATCAGAATGTGCATGTGTCATCAGATATCCAGGTGGTTTAAAAGGCAATGATCTAAGGCTGACCAAAGGCTTGTCGAATTGTAACCATTGCAAGGAATTGCTGTTTTCGGTCATTTGGCCAAGGTTCTGAAGTCCCTAGACTGAAATGCCAGGGGAGGGGTGCTGTGCCTTCCTTTTTGAAGTTAGTTTTAAAACATTTGCCTTCATGTGAGGCTCTGCATTTCATCTTTTAATTTCTTACTCAAGTTATATGCTCCTGGCTCTCTGCTCCACTTCAAGAAGGAAGCCTCCAGTAACCAAAGGTACAGCAGGAGTTAAAAATGATCTTTGTGGGCTGACAGCAGAGAAGAGGCCATAAGGAATGGATTAATATATAAGCAGGATGAAATTCTCCATTGTCCTTTTGCAGGCAGGAGAAATTGCTGTTCTAACTCTCCCACTGGTTTCCCTTCTTTATTTAACGATGACTTTACACAAAAGCTTTCTATGGAAAGATAATTGGATTTCTAACTCTATTTGTTCAGAACTCGGTTAAAATTATAATGGCCCTGGTTATACTTTTTGTATCAACTCATGAGCTGTAAAGTATCAATTTCTGGATAAATATCTAGAGTTTTGTACATATATCTACCATTACCAAGCAGGATGGGAAAAAGAAGCCAGAAATAGAAATCCGTTAATATAAGCGGATACTACATATGCCTTGTTGCAGTAGACTTGAATATGCTGGATAAGTTTAGGTTTTCAACATCTGAGTGCTATTTTTATCCTACCTATGTATGTATTTGCTTAGTATTTAATCACTACGGTACTTTTGGCAATTGGGTCACTGAAGAAGAATATAGCCTGCTGTACTCACAACCGAAGTGCGAATTTAACTCAATCTGAAAACGAATTAAACGTGTACTTTAATAGCGATTATCTCTCCAATGGAGGTTGCACCAGAACCCTGCTTCTTGAGTATGTTAAAGGTTCCCGTCATCATTTTTAGAGCAAAAGGAGAATGTTTTTGTGAGTGTGTGTGCATTTGTTTAGGTACGTTGGACAACTTTTTCACCTTTTCAGATATATGGTAGTAATCGCTATTTTCTCTACTTTTTTTTTCTTTCTCTGAGGTTTCCTCTATCCAAGAAAGAGCTCACCCACCACTCATTATCTGAAACAAAAAGCTGAATACCCCCCTCCCGAAGCATAGGACAGCCGTGTTCGCGGGTCAAAGCATCTCGGCACAGACACTGCTCTTATACGCAGTTGGGGAAGCCTGACTCAGCCATTGGTGGACTCTCAGAAGCAGGCGTGGGCCGGGATTGGCTGACTTGCGGCCCCGGCTGACCAGCACTGGAGTGTGGCTGTTGCTGATTGGCTGGCCTTTAGAAGCATGATTACCAATTCAAAGTCAAGAATTTATTAGGATGGGTTCAAAACTAGTTCTAGTAGTTAGGTGTTGCTGTAATTATAATTTTCCTTTCTTGAATTTGGAGTCTGTACTATTTTATTTTCAACGTCCCCTACCCCCGCATGGAGCCTGCGCTCTCATTGGCAACGGGGCAATATATTCTTTCCACGGCCATTCTGTGTTGCAGTGCCCATGCCCTGGGCCTCTACCCTAGAGTAGGAGAGGAAATATATGGCCCTTGTGTGAACCAGGCTCTCCTCCAGAGGCGACTTTGTTCAAAGCATGCTCCATTCTTTACCACAGAGCCCGGATTAGGATTCAGGGAACACTCTTGCAGCCTCTGCCAGTCAGGAGAATTTACCGTCGCGATGGTAGATGCGTATTAGCCGTTACTGTCCTGAACAACTCGGTAAGATTTAACCACCTGTGCTCCATTCTTTCAGGTTTCGTCTTCCCAGTAAACCAGCTGAAGAAAGAGAGCTCCATGCATTTTCCTCCAGAAAATACAATGTGATGCATTATACAATGCGTGGTTGTTCTGTAACCCATTCTCTTGTAACCAATTGCCTATATAATTGAGACTAGGATTATTAACTTTGTGGTACTTTTCAAATCATCCTCCTGGGGTCTCAATTTTCTTATCTGTAAAATGGTGCTAATAGTTGCTCAGTCTCACAGATAGGGTGGCTATGAGTATTAAATAAAATACTATGTGTATAATGATGAAGAAACACAGGTGGTCCTGCTTACCTGAGGACAGTTGATAGCAAAGGAATTAAAAATCACTTAAAACAAGAATCAAGATTTCAAAATAATTGGCATTTAAAAAAGCATTGATTCGTTTTTTTAAATGAAAACAAAAAAGTATGAAAATAAGTTAGCATTTATCTCACATTTACCAGAATTTTATCTTATAGTTGTGATTTTTTTGTTGATTTTTACAATCAGAAAACGAATCAAGCATTGTTTTTTTAGCTTCATTTTGTGGAGAAAATTTTGTGACTCTCTTCCCTTTCTGTGTACAGTCAATAAAAAGATCAATTTTGCAAATATATTAAGAGACTTCCCTCATTTTCCCTAGGGCCTCCCTTAATCCTCTGACAGACACATCCTTCTCTTTTTGAAACTCAAATTGTGTCCCCATTTGGGAGAAAGCCTGCATCTTTTGCAGGATATACAATTTCACTTTGTCGCAATCAATTTACATTTTATTTGCATTGTATTATTGACCACATGGGAGTGTGTGTCCAACAAAAATGTGATGTTTGGTTAAGTGGCTTTAAATGGGAAGCTATGGTTAAGTAGGAACTAATGTTATAAGTGGTCAGTTAATTAACAGTGATTTTTTTTTTTTTTTTTTTTTTTGGCACGGGCAGGCTCTAGGAATCAAACCCGGGTCCGCAGCATGACAGGCAAGAACTCTGCCAGTGAGCCACCGCTGCCCATGGTCAGTTAATTAGTAAGTCTTTTTCTGTCCTGAGAAACAATTTTTTGCAGTCCCACCCAATCTTGAAGTTACATAGATTTAGGTAACGAGGACCTCCCCCTCCATAAAAGGTTTATGATGGTATTTCAGATGCCCTTGGATGGGAGATTACTATTTTAAGGCATCCTAAGATGTTTCTCAAGTAAAACAAAACAACTATTTGGGGTTTCCAGAGATCACCTTTTCTTATTTCTTATTCAGTTAGTGATAAGTCAGGGGGTGCATGTGTTTGTGTGTGTTTGTGTGTG
>PVIY010028980.1:0-32522 GCA_004026745.1 Myrmecophaga tridactyla | reverse complement strand
GCTCTCCCCAGCAGGCCTGTGCACGCTGCCTCCCCAAGCAGCCCTCCACCAGCCCCCCAGCAGCCCCCCCAGCAGCTCCCCAAGAAGCCCCCCAGCGGTCTCTGAGCAGCCCCCCAGCAGTCCTCCCGAGGCCTGTGTGCGGGCAGTTGTGAGGGGCTCCCAGGGGAGTCACCTCTGCCAGACCGCGGGGTCCAGGAGTGGAGGTTGCAGCTCCGCGCTTGCTCCTCCTCCTAAGCATCCTGGCGTGGGGGCTGGGCAGAGTCTGCCTGGGGGGACTGCAACCCCACCATGCCCACGGGCCCCTGCTTGGCCAGGTAGCTCCCAGGATGGCCCCAGGAGGCCCCAGAAGGCCTCGGCCGCACACTTGCTGCACCATGGAAGGCTAAGGATGCTGCGGGATGGCCACGCCCTGACCCCTGTGCCTGGTGACGCAGCAATGTGACCCGGCAAAAGGAGACTTTGCAGAGGCCATTTAGGGAGATTGTCTGGATTCTCTGGGCCCGACATGACCAACAAGCCCTGAGGAGCAGGGAGCTTGTGCTGGTGGGGACAGAAGTGGGGAGGCGGGGTCGAGAGATTTGAGGCATGGGAGGGGCCAACGTGCCATTGCTGTCCCTGAGATGTGGGGGCCTGAGATGTGGGGTGCCCGGAGATATGGGGGGCCCTGAGATATGGGGGGCCCTGAGATGCAGGGGCCCATGCAAAGACAGGCGAAGCTGTGGGCTTGATGAACTGAGCCTGCAGCAGGCCCTCCCGGGTCCAGCCGGGACCCCTTGGTGTCAGCCTCACGCGACATGGGGCATAGAGGGTGCCAAGCCCCTGGACTTCAGGCCCACACGACGGAGGCCACAGCCCAGGCTGCTCCAAGCCACTGAGTTGCAGCTCTCTGGTCCCAGACAGCGGACAACTCTCTGCAGGAGACGGGACATGCACAGCGGGACCTGCTCCGAGCCACAGCCACAGCCCCCACAAACGTGGGCTCCCCGGGAGTCTGCTGGGCAGGAACACGTCGCTTCCAAAGCAGAAGCTTTATCCAGCCACTGACTTCTTATCCAGCAGCCATACACATGACTTCTGCTTGTGAGCCCATTCCACAAACAAGAATTATCTGGTTCAACACGGAACACAGTGGCAGCATGGTCCCTCCATTTGATGGACAGGTGCTAGGAAGTGGGGAGCAGTGAGGCCCCACCCCACCCATGCCAGCTGCCTCTTGGGACAGTCCGGGAGCCCCACCCAGCCCCCTAAACTGCAAGAGGGAGAGGGCGCCAGGAAGCCCCAGGGTCAGACTGGCCTGGGGACAGCGGCCTCTCCTGGCCACTCTGCATCCTCCAGACATGAGCATGGGGGGACACACCACACAGGGGACTCATAGCTGGTCACACATGTGACTCGAGGAGATGACCTCACCTGCCCAGACCGGGAGACACCCAAGAAGCACCCCCATCCACTGCCTTCTCTGCAAAAGATCATTTGTCCAGTTTCCTAAAACACTGTAGGGCTTCTCTCACCAACCTCAGAGCTCAGAGCTGTGGGCTCTGCACCGAGACAAGCAGGGGGTCCCCGCTCACACACGGGGCTGTGCAGCTGCCCCAAGTCTTGTCCTCCCAAGAAGGTCAGTGGGAAGACTTAAGTTTTCAGCCAGCCCAGACTGAACTCTAGTAGCCAAAAGCAACCCGGCCAGCCCCGACAGGTGCCCCGACAGGTGGGCAGGCTGGCAAGGGAAAGGGGCACAACCAGCCTGCACAGCAAAGGATGGCCCTGCTGGCCCTGCAAGGCCTGCCCGTAAGGGTCTTCATGAGGGGGGGGGGCCTCGGCCACGTGACATCAATCTGATGTCTAGAGAGGGAGGAGACTAAGGTCAACCATGTGGGTGGTCAGCCACGTCTCTGGGACCGAGCCCCAAGGCTTGGGGATCCCCAGTTGGCACGGCCCCTACCTCCCACACCACTGTTGGAGAATTCGGTGGCACCACTGCCCTGGGAGGCAGCAGCAGGGAGCTCCCCAAGCCCTGCCCTTGTCCATGGCTGGGTGACGCCGTGACTGTGGGCTCCCTGGCTTTTCTGAGCTCTGGGTGCCCTGCCAGGAAACAGTCATACCCCAGAGTGTCTGCAGGGTGGAAGGCCCTGAGTGAAAAGAACCAGAATGTTCTGACTGGTTTCCCGTGCAGTTCAGGCTATTTTTAACAAGCCAGATATATCATAAATAACATTTCTGGAGGGTAAAGATAATATTTACCTAATTTGCAAAACCTGCCACCTGAATTGCCAGCGTGCAAAGACGTGGGAGTTATCAGGGGGCTCCCCACATAGCTGCTCCAGGAAAGTGGGGTTCCAGGGAGTGGGGTTCCAGGGAGTGGGGGTCCAGGGAGGTGGGGGGTCCAAGGAGGTGGGGTGCCCAGGGAGATGGGAGGCACAGCACGGGGACCTGGCCCCTCTATCTTGCCACTGGGCTGTCCTCCTCTGTGGTCCTGAAGGACCGTCCAGCTCTCACCACCTTGAACACCTTCCAGCGGGTGGAGGGGCCCAGCCCTCTCCCCTCACCTCCTGGTACTGAGCCGTTGGACACCCAGCTGCAGCGGGGGGGGGGGGGTGTCTTCAGTTGGGCCTCCGTGGCTGCTAAGACTCGGGCTGGAGGGTGCAGCTGCGTGCCCTGGGCCTTTCCTCTGTCTGCATAGAGAAGGAGGAGGCCCGTCCGCGTGGCCATGAGCCCTAAGGACAAGGACGGGTGGCCTCACTCGCAGACCAAGCCTTGGACAGCGAGCCCCAGCCCTGCCCCATACCTGACCGTCTGGCGGACCCCCTCTCCCGGAGGCTCTGGGCGCCGGGCAGCAGGAGCATGTCGGCCGTGGTGCTGAAGGGCAGGACAGCTCCCAGCAGGGACAGTGAGGCAGGAGCCCTGCGGGGCACTGGGTCGGAGCGCTACGAAGGCCAGGACCCAGCACCTCCTCTTGAAATGTTTCTAAGCAACCCAAACCCCGGCTGTTCCGAGAGGAGCAAGTCCCCCAAGTTCTGGAGAACTTGTCAGAAATGTCAAAATCACCTTTTTGCAAACATGGTCCTTGCCCCTGCGGAGAAGAGAAATTCCAACTGCCAAGGGAGAGGCTGGGGACGGGGCAGGGGGTAAGGAATCCCTCCCTGCTCACCCAGGCTCAGGCGGAGGGTGGGGCCGTGGGGGCACCGGGCCTGTGGCCGTGGGGCCGTGGGGGCGCTGGGCCCGGCCCACCTTGGCAGGAACAGGTATTCCACGGGGTCCAGAGGCAGCCCCTCCACCCCTCCCAACCACAACGCAAGGCTGATGATAATATTCTCTAAGAAAGCCCGAGGAACCCGAGATGCCTCCTTTCTCTTTGAACTCCTTTTCGAGTTCCGTCTTGAGATCTTCTGAAATCTGAAATCCCCTCAAGGTGGCTGACCCATGAAGCCCCAGTCCCTCAGTTTCACCCGACACAGAATGGAGGTCCCCTGGCCGCACCCGCCCTCCAGTCGCCAGGAGGAAGCCACCGTCCTTCTTACATCTATAAAAACACTTCGCCAGCCCTGGGCGCTCCCAGCCGTGTCCTCTTTTGCTGGCCCCACCCCCTTTGCTGCAGCAGGACTTCTGGGGTCCTGGATAAAGTGCTGTCCTCGCAAACCCGACTCTAACTTTTCTTTCTACACTCAACAGTAACCGAAGGTGACCCCTTTAGCTCTAAATCACCTCGTGTGGTCATAAGTATGTCTGGAAAGTTTAACCACAAATCGGCACATGGATAAGAGGCGTCAGCTCTCAGCTTCCCAAAATGCCGCCTTTCCCTGTGAGCTGAGCAGGTGGAGCTGTTTGTCCCACTGCACTGCATGTGCTGTTTGTCCCCTGCCCAAGAGCAGTCCTTGAGGGGGGGGAGTGCCAGCAGTGAGGGGCGTCCTTCCAGCCTGGTGGCGAGAACAGTGGGCAAGAAGGTGGGTGCTGGAGGTGGGACAGGGTGACAGGAGGGGTAGGGCGAGCATGGAGAAGGATGCACCGGTCCAGAGGAGTCAGTGTGCAGCTTCAGAGGAATTTGTAGCCACCATCCTTTGTGCTGATCAGCCGGAAGCAAATGCCAGCACCAATGCTTCCCCAGAGGACCGGAGGACACTGAGCATGGAGACGCGGACACTGGAAATGGGATTCTCTCTTTCCCCTAGAGATGAGTTCTGCTAACAGCCCCTGTTCCCCAGAGACACCAGCTTTCCTTGCATGTTTTTGTTTGGCTCAAGTCTTTATACCTAGCATTTGCTCAGCTCCACCCAAGGGCACACAGGCCTTTTCTGCTTAGAGCATTGTGCGCCGTTGCCCGATGCACCGTCTGGGAAGGAGGGGCGGGGATCCGGGGAGGGGGGAGGCGCCCTGCAGCAGTGGGATCTGAGCCCCGTGCCTCCCCGCCCCCCTAAACCTTCCCCCTGACCCTGCAGCCTCTGGGACACCCCTGCCTCTACATCCTTACTTCTGCCTTCTCCTCTGGCCTCTTCCCTCGCCGCCCACCCAGGGTGGCCCAGCTGAACACATCCCGCCCAGGGCTCCGCGAAGGGGACCCAGCCAGGCCCCCATGTCCCTCCCTCCACAATGCCTGTCACCTTGTAAAATGCTTGCTTTAGCCTCCTCTGTCCCCACGGGACTGTGAGCTCCCGGGGCAGCAGCCCCCCCGTCACCTGATGGCACTCAGTGAATGTGGAATGGATGGACAGACAGATGGACAGGCGGGCCGAGGGTGTATCCCACTGCTGCCTTCAGCAGGGAGGCTGAAGTGCCAGGAACCTGTTCCTCACTTATATCTCGAGTCTGCAAAATGGGGGAGGGAACTGAACCTCATTTTGCGCCATCTCCACCCCATCCCCACCCCATTGGGGTGAATGGTGTCCCCCAGAATTCACTTTCACCTGGAGCCTCAGAAGGCGGCCTCAGCTGGAAACTGGTTCCTTGCAGATAAATTGAGATGAGGTCGCACTGGACCAGGGCCCTAAGTCCAATGTCTGGTGTCCTCATTAGAGGACAGACACACGGACAGCATGGAAGAGAAGGCCAAGTGGTGGCAGAGGCAGTGGCAGGAAAGACGTGCCCCGGCCTTCAGGGGACACTGCAATTTCTGGAACCATGAGAGAAAACATTTCTATTGTTTAAGGCACACCTCCCCCGGGTGTAGACTTTGTTTACGGCCACCCCGGGAACCCAGTGCACCCCGTCTCCAAACGGGAGACCAGCTCTCAGCTTCCACCGCTCCTCCTGACCCCTACTCTGCAGGAGGGTCCCCACTCAGCCTCCACCGTGAGGTCACAGGTGGTGATCAGGGTGTGGGAGGAGGGGCTGGGAGGAAGGGGCTGGGAGGATGGGCTGGAGGAGGGGACTATGAGGAGTATGGTGGTGGGAGGAAGGGGCTAGAGGAGGGGCTGGAGGAGGGGCTAGAGGAAGAGCTGGGAGGAGGGGGCTAGGAGAAGGGGTTGGGAGGAGGGCCTGGGAGAAGGGTGGGGGTAGGAGGAAGGGCTGGAGGAGAGTGGGGCTTGGAGGAGGGGCTATTCTCTGGAGGCTCTAGGGGAGGATCCTTCTGGGCCTTTCCAGCTTCTGGGGCCCCTGCCACCCTGGCCCCGTGGCCCCTCATCTGCACAAGCAGCAGTGCCCAGCCGAGCCCCCTCCCCATCTCTCTGGCCCTCAGGTTGAGGCAATCTGTTCTAGTTTGCTAGCTGCCGGAATGCAATATACCAGAAATGGAATGGCTTTTTAAAGGAAGAATTTAATGAGTTGCAAGTTTACAGTTCTAAGGCCGAGAAAATGTCCCAATTAAAACACGTCTATAGAAATGTCCAATCAAAGGCATCCAGGGAAAGATACCTTGGTTCAAGAAGGCTGATGAAGTTCAGGGTTTCTCTCTCAAGTGAGAAGGCACATGGTGAACACAGTCAGGGCTTCTCTCTTGGCTGGAAGGGCACGTGGCGAATATGGCGTCATCTGCTAGCTTTCTCTCCTGGCTTCCTATTTCATGAAGCTCCCCGGGAGGTGTTTTCCTTCTTCATCTCCAAAGGTCACTGGCTGGTGGACTCTCTGCTTCGTGGTGCTGCAGCATTCTCTGCCCTCTCTGAGTCTCTCATTCTCCAAAACATTTCCTCTTTTATAGGACTTCAGAAACTAATCAAGACCCACTCAAATGGATGGAGACATGTCGTCCCTTAATCCAGTTTAACAACCATTCTTGACTAAATCACATCAACCAGGGAGATGATCCCATTACAGTTTCAAACATCCAGTATTGAGTGGAGATTATTCTACCTTTATGAAATGGGATTTATATTAAAACATGGCTTTTCTTAGGGGGCATATTTCCTTTCAAACCAGCACACCATCTAACTGGCGGCCTGAGTTCCCTTTGCTACGACCTGCCTTCGTGGGCTGCGTCCCCTTCCAGAGATTCGGACCTGGCACCCTGGGGCAGCGTCCTGCCTCTGCCAGTCGCCTCAACAGCCCTGAGCAGGGGGCACAACCAAGGTCCACACTGTTCAGAGGAGGAAACTGAGGACAGGCCACCTACAGTCAAACACCCTGGGGGTGGAAAAGCCAAGACTGGATGCCTCTGATCCTGCCCAGCTGGTGGGACTAGGGTCCATGCTCAATGTGAAAAGCCTACTACCAGCAGGAGGTGGGGTTCCCAGACAGGGCTGGGGGGAGGGGGGCGCCGAGCATCTGACAGAAAGAAGGCAGAGAATGGCTGGCAGGGCCCAGGGACCCCATCTCTGCTTGGGACTCAGTTTCCCCACAGAGCACCCACCCAGTCCTGGGGAGGGGGCAGCACCATGGGGAGACATCAAGGAGGAGGCCCCTGTGCCTGGGCACCCAACACACATGCCTGCACCCCCATGTACACTTGCACACATGCTGGCACACATGCACATGTGCTTGCCCTTGCTTGCATATGTGCACACAATGCACTTGCACACATGCCTGCACACAGGGTGCTTGTGTTACATGTGCACACATGCACAGACATGTGTTTATACCCACACACCTGCACGCTCATCTGAGCACAAGCACACACACATGCACACGTGCACATACAGACCGTGTGAGTGGCAGGTGCTTCTCCAGGAGACGCAGGTGTGCTGACACCAGGGAAAGCGGCCTGGGGCAGGAGCAGTGCCAGCCGGCCTCTGCAGGAGCATGAGCCGCTCAGTGCCCACTCACTTGTGCCCACCGGGTACTGGGCCTGCCCCTGTTCCAGCAGAGCCACCCCACAGGGGGCAGGAAACGTCAAGAAGGCGGTCGTGCTCCCCAGCTGGACATGTGCCCTGGGACAGAGCGGGACAGGAGATGCAGCAGCCTCCTTGGCCTCCCAGGAAGCAGAGTCTTGCGCAGGCAGTGGCTGAGCTGGGAGGGAATGTACGGCAGTGCTTGTGGGAACGGAGTCCAGGGTTTGACTAGAACAGTCTTGGTCCTTCTGCCATGGGAGGTGATTTGGAGTTTGGAAAGAGGTAAGAAATGGTCTGCAGGAGCGGGAGACTTCAGCGCCTACTTATAGCAAAGACGACTTCTGGTAAAAGGCTGGAGGGAGGCGGGGGCTGGGACGGGTCCCAGGAGAGGGTCCCCCGAGACCCCCACCCCAATACCCAGCACCACCTTCTCGGGCCAGGACGAGCCCCAGTCTCGGTGCCCCACAACTCGAGACTTGCCGTTTTAAAACCAAAACCCACCCCCCACCCTGGGCCTGTCTTTGCCACATGCCGACGAGACCCATGGGCTCCTCACAGGCCGGGGACAGGTGCAACCAGGTCCAGGAACCTGGACACCTGCCCCCAGGTGCCCTCTGCCAAGCACAGGAGATGGCCAAGGCAGCGCCCCCGCAGCTGAGTCCCCACCTGAGCCGCCCTCCCCTCCCAGCCTCCCCAATGGTCTGGAGCCCGCGTGCGGCAGCCCATGCACCTCTCAGGGCACCGGACATGCGCCCAGCTCAACCACCGAGAACCCCACCGTCAGATCACGGCTGGGACAGAGCCACCTCGAAACCCAGGCCTGACACCCACATGTGCCCCGACAGGCACAGCCCTGCCGTGGGCCCAGCACCGCTTCCCACGTGCGCCCTCTGCTCTTGGGGCCCGGCCCCTGCAGTCAGGCATGCCCACGCAGGCCGCCGCGCCCGCCTCCTCCCCTCGCTTTTCCTGTGAACCCAGCTCCCATTCCCAGAAAGGGGCGGTCGGGGACGCTGCGAGAGCAGTGTGTCGCCAGCCAAGGTGCCACCGGCCCTGAGCTCAACCTCTGCACCTGCCAAGAGCCCCAAATGTGCCAGAAGTGCAGCCTGGATCCCAGGCCTGTGGAGCGGGGCTCTGCCAGCCCTCTTTCCCAGCCCCCAACACTCAGACCCCACTTGCACACGTACATGTGCTGCTCTATTTTTATAAATCCTCTTTGGAAAGCTGTTCATTCTGGAATACATGCAATTTCCATGCCGTGGTAGGAAAATCGCCAGCCAAGTTCCACAAATGGTGCTTCTCAGCGCCTCTCCATCCCCCACCGCCCTCGGCTGGGAGGAAGCCACCAGCCCTCGTGTCTCCCACACGCCCCTAGCCCAAGCAGCCTTGGGACACCCTCCCCCGCCCTCCCCCTTCTGCTCGCTGGGGCAGGGGTGTGTGTCTTGTGCTGGCTTTCATTTCTTGGGGCCTGATGAGAATGCAGCCCCGGCCAGCAACGGGGCCACCCACAGCAACCCAGAGCTAATGAAGGTCTGTTGCTGGAAGCTGCTGAGTTTGGGGGTATTTTGTTACACGGCATGATAACTGACACAGTTATCTCATGTGCTCATTGAGCCAGAAGACGTCTTGCTGAGGAGAACTGCTCAACACTGTATGGGGCCAGAGGAGCATGGGGCCTTCAAACATAACGGGGTCACTCATCAAAGATGTAAGGGACCCGACAACCTCTGGGCACCCCGTGATTCAATTCTCATAGCCAGAAAAGTAAAACTGCCTACACAGGCCTGCCCCTCCTCTGGCCGCCTCTCCTCCCACAGCGGCCACTCATAGCCATGGCTGAGGCAAGGGTGGGGGTCCTGCCTCCCTTGAGAAAGCAAATAAACAAACAGGGAGCCAAGCCTGGGGAGCGTCTGTCAGGGGAGCATTGCCTGATGACTCACCTGACCTTGATTTTTCCTCCCGGACACACATAATTACCCCCTTTTGCAGTGAAAACAGCCCCCGCCTACATCACCCAGGGAACTCGCAGAGCTGGAGCCTTCCCTGCTGCTGCCTTCTCAGGTCAACTCCTGCTGCGTCCAGAAGCCCCAGGATGCAGCCTCTCTTGGGCTGAGCAGCACTTGGAGGTCGGGGTTGGGAAAGGTGTTAAGGCTCAGAGCAGGGCCAGAGCAGCCCACTGGCAAGATTCTCCCGCCCTAGAGTTCTGCCCCCATGAGTGGCAAAGGTCCAGCGTCAGCGTGTGAGCTGGGCACTGGCCGAGGGGTGGCAGGTCACAAGGGGGACGACCTAGCCTGGCCCTAGCCCTCTCCAAGCACCTCGCCACCATGTCCCTCAGAGGCTCTCGGGCTCAGAAAGGGCTCATGGCCAGGGGTCAGAGAAGGAGGCAGGGGCAGGGAGTGCCACCCTGGCTGCTGAGCTGCCCGGCCCTCCATGCAGGGCAGAAGGATGACATGGAGATGGCCCAGCAGTGGGCAGGGCCACTGGGGAGCCTCCTCCACGGGCCTACTGCCCACATTCTGCCAAAGGAGTTCTTCCAAGTGACATTTTCCTCGGTGTTTTTAAGCAAATACCTTGTCAAAATATTTGTGATAAGTTGCCTTTTATGACTTTTTAAACCCCGAGGCTGGCTGAGCCAAAAGGTCAAGGGTTTGAAAACCAAACAGTGCTTAGTGGGCTGGCAGAGAAGGGGCGCAGTTTCCGCTGGTGGCTGGCCGGGCGGTGGGTGCAGCTGGGGGTGGAAGCCAGTTGACCCCCACTGTTGGCCCCACGTGGGCCCAGCAGACAGCCCAGCCCGAGGTCAGACCCCACAGTGAGCGGGACTCTGGGGTCTCCCACAGGACTGGCACCATCACAGGTCCCAGCCCAAGGTCCTGGTCACTTAGTGGGGGGGCCGTTTCTTTCAGAAAACGAGTCCTGGCCAGCCGGGCACAGCTTTGAAGCCCTCCTTGCCGGGCGCCTGCTGCATGCCGGCACCAACCCTCGCCACCTGGGCACCATGCAGCCGGTCCTCAAGCCTGGTCCCACTTCCCAGACAGCTAAGGAGAGGCAGAGAGAAGGCAGAAGCCACCCCAGCATGAGGCAGCAGAGCAGTACCCCCTGCGTAGGCTGCCATGCTGCGGCCAGCGTGGGGACCCTCTGTGCAGCCGTGAAGAGGCGGCTTCAAGCCGACTCTCTGAGTGCTGGCTCCCTGATGAGGATGGGCAAGCCCTAGGCAGGTGGGGGACAGAAGAGTGATGGGGACCCAGGCCAGCCCCAGCTCCCTGGACTGCATCCTAACCCTGCAGGCCTGGACCCTGGCCTGCCTCACTGGTCCACTCTCCCCAGTTGGGTGCCACCGCCACCAGCCCACACTGGAGCTGGTGTGAGTGATCGGTCACATCGGACTCCTTGGGCTTCCGAGACAGGCAGTCCAGGGGGGCAGCCCAGAGGTCTCCTCCAGCTGTGGGCGACTGGAGGAGGGGGCTAGGGAGGGAGAAGGGAAGGTCCAGAGAGGGATGGCGGTGGCCCCTCCCCCACTCTCAGGAATATGAGCTTCTCCCAGTTTCCTTGTCTGCAGAACAATTCCCAGGCAATCCTGGGCACCCAGAGATGCCAGCTTGTGCTGGGGTGCCTTTCCCAGCAAACATACACCCCAGCCAGGGGCTGGGGCACCCCGTGTGCTCGCAAACGTGTGTGGTGCCAAGGGCAGCAGAGCCCAGTAGGGGCAGGCCACCAGGGGAAAGGGACCAAACACCCCCTGCCCAGCATTGCACCTCTCGACTGCCCCTCCCCAAACCTGCCCTGGTGGGGGCTCGGAAGGGACTCCTGAAGACCACACAGTGACAATGGCCTGAAGCCTTCTGAGGCAGCAACATGGCCAGGGCACGGCCCAGGCACGGAGATGTGACCTAACTAGGAGCCTGGGGGAGCCTCTGTCCTGGTGGCATAAGCTCCCCAGATGCCTTCAAAGGAACAAGGCTTGATCGGGAGGCTTCATGCTTTGTTCTCTTCCCGCTCTGTCCTCTCCCACCCCCACAGTCTTAGACTGACTATAGGCCTCCCACCCGGGGCGCTTCCTCTTGGGCACCCCACCTCTGGCACCCCGCAGCTTCTCACAGTGTGGGCCGGGAGGAGAAAGGGGCTGTTACCAGACAGCTGTGTCTGGGGCCAGCTCTGCAGGAAGCCACCTCCTGTGGGCCCGCCCAGGGGACAGTTCCCTTGTGGGGGAGGGGTAAATTGGGGAGAAGAGGGAAGGGGAGGGTGTGCTGCCGGGAGGAAGAGGGACTGAAAGAGCCAATACTCCGCAGACACTCCCCCCCCCCATTTACACCGCATTCCACGCACGATCCCACTTCCCTGGGGCTCCCACTCAGTCCAGACTGGCCATGAGCGCCCGCGGGACGACCCACCAGCTCTGCACCTGGGTAGGGAGGGGACAGCAACTGGGGCGTCCCCCCTCCCCCACCCCCCACCCCCACCCCCAACTACGGGGCTGATCGCGCAGCCGCCGGTTCAGCCCCAGGTTCGCGGAGACCAAGGAGGCACCAGCGCGGAGGGAGGCGTGCGGAGGGGTGTGCGCAGAGAGCGAGGGAGGGGCGGGAGAGCGCGAGGAGGTGTGCGCGCCGGGCGGCCATGCGTGCGCTCCGCTCCGCGCCACAGGCTCGCCTTGCGCCGCCCCAGCCCGCCCGGCGCTCTCCGCGGGGGTTCAGCCGAGCTGCCGCCGGAAAGCGGAGGGACCCCGGAACCCAGAGGAAACGCGCGACTCAGAGGGAGCCCAAAGCCCCGGGAGAGCGCAAGCTCTGAGCGCTCGCGGAGTGGCGAGGGCTGGGTCGGGCGCTTCCAGACTGATCGGCGCGCGCCCCTGTGCCTCCCAGCGCCCTTCTCTCCGGCGTCCCCTCCTCTGCCCCTGCCTGGAGACCCACCTCGCCCGTGCTCCCAGCCCCGGAGGAGCGGGGCAGAGCTGCGGACCCGGGCGAAGGCTGCGGCACCCATCATGCGCCTCAACGCCTCGTCGCCGGGATCCCGGGGCGCGCTGGCCGCCGACCCCTTCCCGCTGCCGCCGTCTGGGCTGGCGGCGCTCCTAGCCCTGGGCTTGGGCAACGGCTCGGGCAATGCGTCGGAGCGCGTCCCCCCGGAGCCCAGCAGCGACCTGGACGTGAACACAGACATCTATTCCAAGGTGCTGGTGACGGCTGTGTACCTGGCCCTCTTTGTGGTGGGCGTGGTGGGCAACTCGGTGACGGCATTCACGCTGGCGCGCAGGAAGCCGCTGCAGCACCTGCAGGGCACCGTGCACTACCACCTGGGCAGCCTGGCACTGTCCGACCTGCTCATCCTGCTGCTGGCCCTGCCGCTGGAGCTGTACAACTTCATCTGGGTGCACCACCCCTGGGCCTTTGGCGACACCGGGTGCCGCGGCTACTACTTCCTGCGCGACGCCTGCACCTATGCCACGGCCCTCAATGTGGCCAGCCTGAGTGTGGAGCGCTACCTGGCCATCTGCCACCCCTTCAGGGCCAAGACTCTCATGTCGCGTAGCCGCACCAAGAAGTTCATTGGTGCCATCTGGCTGGCCTCAGGCCTCCTGGCGGTGCCCATGCTCTTCGCCATGGGCCAGCAGAACCGCAGTGCCGACGGCCAGCACCCGGGCGGGCTGGTGTGCACTCCCACCGTGGACGCTGCCACTGTCAAGGCCGTCATCCAGGTGAGCGTCTCCGTGGGGTGCAGCGGGGAGTGACCCGGGGTCTCGCCGAGCCCCCTGGGAAAGCCTCCGTGCATGGGCTCCCTGTCCCTCGCCCCAAAGGTGCTTTCCAGTCTGGCTCCCTGGTTCTCCGGGGAGCTGGAGCAGTATCCCAAGAGATGTCTGGGAAGCTGAGAAGGGACGGCCGGGATCTGGGGAGCGGCCTGACTCCACCCCCCCCCCACCTTTCACTTGAGAGCCGCTCAGCCCTCCTCAGTCGCTTCTTCCGCTGAAGGAAGGGGACCGGGACCCCCAGGGTCAGTGGTCTGCCAGGAGGCCACTCACCGGCCTCAGGTTTCTCCAGATTCCCTAAGGCTGAGCATAAAATCGGGGTGCTGGCACAAGGGTTCTGGGCATGACCCTTTCATCAGCTTCCCAACACTCTGTGCCCCCAAAGGTTACACCCCACCTCACCCCACCTGCAGCCAAACCCCTCACCGACTCCCCTAGGCCTCCCCGCTGCCCCACCCGGCCCCAGCTTGGAGCTGAAGCTGCACCAGGGCTGACTCAGGCCAGTTCCCTGACCCCTCTGGGCCTTAGTCCCCCCATCTGCACAGGGCGAGGCATCCCAGCACCCACTTCTGTGGGCTTAAGGAGGAGAAGGCGGCCCCCTGGGGGGTAGCGGGCAGGTGGTGGTATGGTGGTGATGATGCTTGTGCTGGGAAGGGGGAAGGGATTTGGGTGTGGGGCACCTGGGCCCTGGGGGTGGGGACAGAGCGGGAGCCGTCCCCAGAATCAGCCTAGACAGGGCGTCCTGGCGTTCTGGGGGCTGAGGCACCTGGTGGGCGGCTCATCAGCCAGCGCAGGCAGAGGTGTAGGGGCAGGGGCGGGGTCTGGAGGAGCAGTTTGGGCTGGGGTGGGGCAGGGTGGGGCGGTGGGAGGTGGGGATGCTACACTCGGGGCAGGCACTGTTGCCTGGGTGGGCTCCCTGGCTGGCTGGGATAGGTGCCCCAGGGCCGCTGTGGTGGGTGTGGAGGGGCCCCCTCCCAGGCTGAGGTGGGTCCAAGCTAACTGTACCCACCAGCCCCCTCCCTGCACCAGGGCCGGACCAGATGGGGTGCCACACGGCAAATGGCGCAGGGTCCCCGGCCGGCCACTCCCCTGAGGTTTGCTCGGCATTGCCCGAGCTCCTGTCTTGGATGGGCTTTGCTCAGGCGGACACCCCAGCTCATGGGGTGGGGGAGCCCCTCTTAGCCTGCTTTTGGAGGACATAAGGACACAGAAGCTCTGGGCAGGAGCAGTTTGGCCTTTTCAGATTATCCAAAACAAAAGACAAATAGTGAGGAAATTGGGTACAAGACAGCTTAGCTGCAGCCCCCTCAAAAGCGTCCCCTGTCTCTCCCCAAGGCCCTTCTGTCATCTTCACGGGCTTGGAAGCTGATGCGACGTCTCAGAGCATTACTTAGCTGAGTCTCGCTCGGCAGCTGGCGCGGCGGAGGCCAGTGGCCTCAGTAAATGTCTGTTGCGTGTGTCCTGTGGGCCCAGCTCCCTACCTGTCTGCACCCCCAGATCCGTACCAGCCCAGCATGGACTCAGTGCTGTGGACTGGATGCTCTTGGAAAACGGCCTCCTTCTTTAAAGGACACGGCTGCAAGCGTACAAGCAATGGATATGCTGATGATGGGGACTCCTTGCCGCCCTGCATCTCGGGATGCTTGGAAAGAGCCCCCCTATGAGGCGCACCCTCTGCAGAGGAGAGGTTTGCCCTGGGGAGGGGTGTCAGCGAGTCTGGGTGGGCTTTCACTATTTAAGCAGTGCTGTCTTGCCAAGCAGGGGCTACACGCCCTTGTCCATAAGTCCCCTTTTGTCCGTATGTCCCCTTTCGTCAACCAGGTGTTAAAGTGTTGGGGCGTCAGCTGACCAAAGCAGTCCCCCGTTCCAAAGCGAGGCTCCTCCTTAGCTCCCACTCCTCCTCTGGGGCCCCCTAGCCCTTTGCTTCTCTAGGGTTCTGTCCTGGGCACTTGCAAACAGAGACTGTGCTTTAAAGTGAGGGAGTTTGCTCCGATAAAATGCCTGAGCAACTTCGAATAATCATTGCTCTGTGTAGATGGGCCTTACCTGAGCCTCCGGCCCCTGGGTGGGGTTGTGGGGACCAGCCAAGGACAGGCCAGCGCCCTTCTGGCCCCTCAGCTCAGGGCTCAGCTCAGGAACTCAGCTCGGGGGCTCAGGATTCGGTCCCAGCTCAGAGATGGGTGTGGCGGGGGTGGGGGCTGATCCAGGCCTATCGGCTTGCGGGGTGTCAACTTCACCTCCCACGTCCGCCCACAGGTCTCCCCAGGAGCCCCCAACCCTCTGCCAACCCTCGGGGTTGCCATGTACAGGGAGGGCTGCTGGGTGGGAGATGCAGACGTGGGCTGCAATCTGGCCGTCCTCAGTCGTCACCGCAGGCACTTGGGGTACAGTCTCGCTTCTCCTGGGGGCTGGGCGGTCCCCTCCATCCAGCATCACTGGGACAGGCTCTGGCAGGTTGCCGAGAGGATGGCACCCCGAGCCTGTGAACATGGGTGTCCACTCCAGAGGCAACCTCGGCCAGGACTTGGCCAGCCCCGTACCACCCCGCAGACCCCTGGCCTCAGCACATCCCTGCCACCTGCCCCAGAGCAGCTGCTGTGCATGCCCCCAGGCTCCAGGCGTGGCAAGACAGAAATTCTGTGTCCTGGTTCTGGCCCCCACCTGCATGACGTGGCCTGTCCGGGTCTGACCCTGGCTCAGCCCCATGCTAAAATGAAGGCACGGAAGGGACTGAGGGCCAGGGGTCTGCCTCTACACCATACCACAGGCACGCACATGGGTGTTTACAGAGCCACACATGTGCACACCTGCACACACACAGTAGAGAGACACATGGAGAGGCACACAACATGCCGACACACTCACAGAGATACTTGTACACACATGCACATACGGAAACAGACACACATGCAGAGACACATGTGCACACACAGAGACATACGCAGATGCACACATGCACACGTGCACAGATGTTTGCACACAGACACGCACATGTGTACACAGACGGCTATGCATGCACACACAGATATCTATGCACATGCACGTGTATACACACAGACTGCACACACAGATAGACATACACAGACACACGCACACAGTGTGTGCTGGGGCCCTGATACTGCCCAGCCTTCCCAGACTTTGGGGCCATCTCTGCAGCCAGAGGGGCTCTGAGAGGCACCTCCTGACTCCCCTTTCCCCTCCAAAGTCGGGAGGCGCCTATGCAGCACGTGGGGTCCCGACACTGGATGGCTGGTGAGGGGAGCCCAGACCCAAGGCTGCAGACCGCCCTCTCGCCCGAGGCACCCGAAGCAGAGGCGGAGACGCGTGGGCTGACAAGGCCAAGGCCTCAGCGGTCACTGCGCGTGGCCCAGAGCAGCCCGGCTCCCTTCAGACAGACCCAGGTCAGCAGCTTCTGCATCAGCCTCCAGCCTCGGGGGCCTCCAGCTGAGGCCCTGGCACCCCAGCTGCACGGAGAGCCCCGCAGGGAGACGAGTGGGGCGACAGCAGGGGCCGGGGCCCGGCAAGCCAGGTGAAAGCATCCCTTAAGTTGCTCTAGAGATGTGCCCCGCACACACACATATTGTGCACATGTGCATGAATAGGCACACGCATACACACACACACACACACCAATCCCAGTCGTACTGAGTGCTCTTCTTGGTGCTGTTTTCCCGAGCAGGGGGCCTTGCAGCTCCCCGAGGACCTGTCCGTGGGTGCTTGGCCTTCCCTCCCCAGCATTGTGCCTTAGGAAGCTTCCTTCCCTGTCAGCGGGACTGGAATGTCCAACCCAGAAAGGGTGGCCAGCCTGGGGTGGGGTGGGGAATGAGGGCCATTCCTGGCCCAGGGAGGAGCTCCCCGTTCACCAGTCCAAGTCTTTCGTGGGTCGGTCAGAAAGGACGCAGTGGACGCCCAGACAGTGGACGTGTGATGGGATTCCAGGGAGGGAGAGGTGGCCGAGCCGTATCCACGGTGTGCAAGAAAACTGGCTCCATAAAATCTGGTCATGGACCGTCTGTCAGTGTCTCGCCCTGTGCCCGGCTCCTGCCCTGTCTCTCTAGCTGACCGCGAGAGGCGGTGGCAGCTGTGCCGGGGAGGACCAGGTGGGGACCGTCTGACCCACCACATGGTTTGTACGTACGGGAATGGTGCCAGCAGGGGGTCCTGCGTCCCTTCTGGGGGCTCCTGCCCAAAATGCAGCACCTGGTCCACTTACGGGGGCAGGAGGACGCCCGCGGTCTAAGGGTCCGGGAGAAAGGACAGGCTGGGGGAGGTTCTCCATCAAAGGACACCTTGTGGCCACACGTGGCCTCGGCAGGAGAGAAGATGCTGGAGAGGAGCCTGCCGCGCCACAGGCCGGGCCGAATGGGGCTGTAGAGGAGGCTGTGTTGGGGAGCCAACATCGAGTTCAGTTTCTTGCCTTTGGTAAGCACGCTGCAGCCACATCAGAGGGTCGCTGCTGCTAGGACTCGGGGGACACAGCCCTGCTGGGCTCGGGGGTGCCCAGGGGCTTCCAGATGCTGCAGGAGCTGGAGACGATCTGGGAACTTGGCACTGATGGGGACACGAGGGCAGTGAGGAATTTCTTAATTTATTTTTGTCATGGTGAGGCAGTAGTGGTTATCATTCTTACAGAGTCCTCGTCTCCTGGATGTGCATACTGAAATAGTGTGTCTAGACAAAGCGATACAGCATCTTGGTTTCACCTGAACCTCGTCTGGGGAGGGGAGAGGCAGGTCAGCACCAGGACCAGGTGTATGTGACCATGTCCAGTTGCCAGGGGCCTGGCCATGGAGTGAGGAGGGCAGTGGCAACGTGGGGATGTGCAGACAGCGCGTGTGCCGTGGGAGGTGCAGCAGGCGAGGGGGGAGGGCAGGGGAGGGGGGTGCAGAGGGCAGGGGCAGGCGGGCAGGCAGGCCGAGGGCAAGGGTGGGCAGGTGTTCTAGTTTGCTAGCTGCCAGAATGCAATATACCAGGAAGGGAATGGCTTTTAAAAAGGGGAATTTGAAAAGTTGCTAGTTTACAGTTCTAAGGCCGAGAAAATGTCCCAATTAAAACAAGTCTATAGAAATGTCCAATCAAAGGCATCCAGGGGAAGATACCTTGGTTCAAGAAGGCTGATGAAGTTCAGGGTTCCTCTCTCAAGTGAGAAGGCACATGGCGAACACAGTCAGAGTTCCTCTCTCATCTGAAAGGGCACATGGTGAACACGGCGTCATCTGCACGCTTCCTCTCCTGGCTTCCTGTTTCATGAAACTCCCCGGGAGGCGTTTTCCTTCTTCATCTCCAAAGGTCGCTGGCTGGTGGACTCTCTGCTTCTGGTTCTTTTTCTCTAAAATGTTTCCTCTTTTATAGGATTCCAGTAAACTAATCAAGACCTACCTGAATGGGGAGATACATCTCCACCTAATCCAGCTTAACAACCACTCTTGATTAAGTCACATCTCCAGGGAGATAATCTAATAAAAGTTTCAAACATATAGTACTGAATAGGGAATAGAAGAAACGGCTGCCTTTACGTAATGAGATTAGGATTAAAGCATGGCTTTTCTAGGGTACATACATCCTTTCAAACCGGCACAGCAGACAATCCCTGTGGGCCCCTGCAGCCCCCTTGGGCAGTTCATCTTATCACCCCATTTATCAGATGAAGAAACCAAGGTTCAGAGAGGCCACTTGCATCCCCCATGCAGCTGGAAAGAGGGAGCAGAGAGTGCCCTTGACCCAGGGATGTCCCTGGTCCGCTGGCGTTTCCCACGGGACGAGACTTTCAGGGGAGGAGGGAGCGGGGGGGGAGTTGCAGGGCCAGCCGAGAGGGGTCCTGCAGTGACCTTGGCTCAGATCAGAGCCCCGTGTCAGCACCCACGGCCTGGGCCCTGCAAGACTTTCTCTGAGCTCAGACTGATGACGTTTTTAGGACTTTTTTCTCTTCAAGGCTCAGTCTCCAGCCCTGCAGGAGTGCTAAAGGCACAAGTGGGTTAGGATTAGGGTTCGGGTCCACGTGGCCCCTTGGGCCTATGAGCAGTTGTGACCTATTTCTACCCTCCCAGCTTAGGCCCTGCCTGCGTCCTCCAGTGTCAGCTCTGAAGAGGCTCCAGCTAGTTCATTTTGATGCTGGCCCAGGAGGCTCGGCCTGGTAGGAACAGGAAAGTGGGGTTCCCAGGCTGGCTGGGGAGCCTCAGACGGTGCGGAGGGCAGGGGGCGTCCGACCCACAGCTTAGGCCCAGAGAGGCCCCACGTGCCATGGGGTGTGGGGCGTCCGGAGCCTGAGCCTGCCTGGCCAGCCAGCGGCTGGGGCTGAGAGGGGGCGAGTCTGAAGTCTTTTCCAGCCTGGAGGTTGCAAGCCTCACTCGGAGGCATGCAGTGAAAGGTGCCGTACATGATCACAAGTGCAGTCCACTCTGAGAACATTCTGGAAAAGGCAAAGCTGTGGGGGCAGAGAGCAGAGCAGTGGTCAGGGCCAGGGGCGCATGGGCCTGACTGAGGGGCGCCTGGGGGCTTTTCGGGAGGCGGGGAGAGTGGTGGAGTTTGCATGACCAAGTATTTAGCAAAACTCGAAGATCCGGAAACTGAAGGGGTGAATTGCAGTGAGTGCAAATAACCTCTCGGACTTGTCATTCAAGAAGTGAAAGCTGCCCGGGGTGGGGCGTGGGGGACAGTCAGCGTTTACATCTCTGACCAGCTTTGCCCAGCCATGGGCCTCTCACCCTGGACAGCAAAGTGGGGCTCAGTGTGTGGGGCTCCTGAGGGGCGCCGAGTCCCCGGGCACCCGCTCAGTTTCCAGCTGGGGACGTCAGGTGTTCATGGGCAAAGAGGAAGGAGGGGCCACTTCTCCAGCTAAGAGACAGCATGGCCCTGGGGCTTGGAGGCTGCTGGGTGCCCTGGGCTCTGCCTGTGGTGCCTTGACATCCCACCTGCTGCCGGCAACCAGGTTTGCAGACCCTTCTCCCCAGCCTCTGCAGGGCACCCTTTCGTTTCCCTCCCCTCCTTCCTTCAGCATTCGTTCATGGTGCCAGGCCGAGGGGTGTGCCGTGAACAGACTGGCAAGAGTCTGTGCCATGGAGGTCACATTCCAGCAGAGAAGACAGGAAATGAGCAAAACGGGTTTCTCATAGGAAGGAGAAGATGTAACAAGTTCAGCAAAGGAGGATGGGACTGCAGCCCCAACAGGCAGGTCGGACAGGATGGCCTGGGGGCGACATGCGCATCTCCCATAGTGCACAGGGGACTGGGGGCAGCAGAGTTCAGGCGGTGGAGACAGCCGTGCCAAAGCCCTGAGGCAGGCACAGGCCAGGTGGGCTGGACGGACAGCGGGAAGCTGTGCGGCCAGGGGGCAGTGCCGGACAGTGCTGAAGCTTTGATCTTAGCAATACAGAGCAGCCTCTGCTGCCCACCTCAAGGGCCTTGTCCTGGCTGCAGGGTTGGGGGGGACGGTACACTTGGGGACAGGGGGTCGGTGGGAACAACAAATTTCTTGTTATAAAATTTGCCTTTAAATGTACATACAGTGAAATTCCCCATTTTATTTGCATCTATGAGTTGTGACAAATGTGCAGAATCTTGCAGCCATCCCCCTCCCAGGACAGAGCCTGGCTGTGCAGGCCCCGCACCCTCCTCCAGCCCTGCAGCCACCGTCCCTCCTCTGACCCGCAGCGCGGCCCTTCTGGGGAGCCGAGCCCAGGAGACGATCGAGCCTGGCTTCTTTCATTCACACAGGGCATTTGCCTGCTCTATAAATAGTTCATTCCTCTTTGTTGTGGACTGGATTCCATGGCATGGATGCACCATAAATTGTGTATCATTCAACCACTAAAGGTTTGGGGCAGTTTGGGGCAGGGACGGATAAAGCTGTCGCAAGCATTCGGGGACAGGATTCTGCGTGAACTTACGTTTTCCTTTCTCTTGGGCCAATACCCAGGCGCAGGATTGCCGGGCACGCAGGGAGCATGTGTTTAACTTCGCAGGAAACTAGCAGGCTTCCCCAAACCGGCCGCGCCATTTGGAACGCCCACCAGCAATGTGGGGACCGTCGGGTGTCTGTGTCGTCTTGTTCTTGTTTAGCTCCTCAGACAAATTCAGCGGTGGTGTCTGTGGGTCTAACTTCCATTTCCCAAATGACTGAATATGGTAAACAGGTGCTACCCGACATCTGTATATTTTCCTCAATGAAGTGGCTTTTCTAGTCATTTGCTAATTGTTTAAATTGGGTGTTTGTTCCTTACTGTTGAGTTTTGAGAATTCTTTTTATATTGTGGATACAGGTCCTATGTCAGGTGTACGATTTGCGAATACAATCTCTTAGGCTCTAGCTTGTCTTTTCATCCTCCTGGCAATGTATTTCACAGAGCAGACAGTCTTAGTTTTGATGAAATCCAATTTACTGTTTTTTCCTTTTATAAATTGTGCTTTTGGTGTCATGTCTAAGAACCCAAGACCTAACCCAAGGGGACCAAGATTTTCTCCTATGCTTCCTCCCATAAGGCTTCCAGTTTTATCTTTTATAGTTGGTTTATGATCCATTTTGCATTGATTTTCCCAAAGGTATGACATATACATTTTTTACATATAGATATTCGGTCATTCCAGCACTATTTGTCAAAAAGGCTGTCCTTTCTCTATTGAGTTTTCTTTGCACCGTTGTGAAAAATCAATTCCCCACTTTTGTGTGGCTCTGCATCTGAACTCTCTCCTGTTCCTTTAATCTCTGAGTCTGTGCTTTCTCCAGGACACACTATCTTAATCATTGTAGCTCTCAAGTAGCAGGAGACCTCCAACTTTGTTCTTTTTCAAAATTGTTTTGGCTACTCTAATCCTTTGCTTTCCACAAAAATTTTAGAATCATCTTGTCAACATCTACAGAAAAGCCTGCTGGGGTTTTTACTGGGTTTGTCCTATCTGTATAGATCATTTGGGGGGAACTTCGATCCTCCCAATCCACAGGGACAACCCGTCTCATCGTCTACTTAGCTCTTCTGTGATTCCTTTCAGCGGCAGTAGTTTCAATAAATACTGTAGTCCCATTTCGGGTGCTATTGTAAATGGTACTGTTGTTAGAATGTCAATTACCCTAGTTTAGATACCAGTTTTATACATGAGGTTGATTTCTGTACATTGACCTCGCATCCTGCCTGGTCAACATACAAAACTGTTTGTTGTATGTTGTATAAACTCATGTATTTAGTTCTAGGAACTGTTTTGTAGGTTCCTTGGAATTCTCTGTGTAGAGTGGGGTGACCTGTGAAGAACTTTCTTTCTTCCTTTGCAGTCTGATGGCTTTTCCTTCCGTTCCTGATGAGTCTGGCTCCTACTTCCCTGTGTTGGTTAAACGGGAGATGGGTGAAGAGCTTAGGGGGACAGCCTTTTGTCCTTCTTTCCTTCTTTGTCTTTCTATTTGTTTATTTCAATATATGTTTTTCTTAGCGAGGTTGCAGGTTTCCTAAATACATCCTGTGAGTTTCTCTGCTCTCAGAGGCCCAGCCTTGCAGGGCAGCCTGTCCAGTTTCGGAAAACAGCCGCCCAGAACTCTGTCCTCAATTTTATGGTTGTTTCTGACAGGAGAGGGAGTCCAGTGCCCCGTGGGAATCATTGTGGATTTTAAACACTGCCTACTTTCAAAAATATCTGTGGCAGCTCCTGATAAAAGACTTTGGTTCAAAGAAATTATTAAAACAATGTTGCAAAGGAAACACAACAAAGAGATACAGTTGGCCACAGAGCAGCCGATGGCCTCCGGTGTGTGTCTTGGGCTGAGGCTTATGAAAAAGAGCAACATTATTTGGACTTCAACCTTTTTAGCTCATTGTCTGTGAAAAGGTGAATTATTGTAAATTTCAGGAACTCTCCTTTGACATATTTAAAGGTTAAGCGCATTCTTCGGGGGTTTGTACGCTCACAACTCAAAAACGGCTCCTCTGTTTAAACAAAAAACCCACAGCAGTTCCAACTGCTCACAGCCCTTAAGAGTTCCAGCGGCGTGGGGGGAGCCAGGGCTGGGGGGGGCGGAGGTAGGGACGCTGGGTCCTCGTGGAGCACAGCTGCCCACTGGTGTGGGGGCCTCGCGCCCGGGTTCCAGCGGGGAGGACCCGGCCTGGGCGAGCCACGTTCCCGCTCGCTGGGGCCGCAGGCAGCACGCCCGGCAGGATGTGCGGGGGACGCTGTTGTCTGCAGGGCGCTATTTATTGCCTGCACAGGCCAGGGAGGCGACACCATCTGGGACCCTCGTCCCGGCCTGCGTCCAGCTCCACCTGGCCTGGGCTCAGGGGCCACTGACCTCACCTGGTTACCTCAAAGGACAGAGGCACTGGACCAAGTGGTGGGCGTCTTCCCAGACCAAGGGCTCCCCCAGACCAGGGGCTCCCCCTCTCAGAGGTGGTCCCCACCCCATGTTCAGCCCACTCCTGCTGTGCAAGCCATGGCAAGCGTTGAATTCTTCCCAAGTGGCTTCTGTGGCAGGTGCCCCTCTCTTCTCCCCATAACAGCCACTTGGGGCCTCAGGCCCCTGCTTCCAGGGTACGAGGCAGAGAGGCAGAGCAGGGGGTGCCAGGAGAACCCCAGAGCCAGGCATCCCGCCCCTGTGAGTCACAGCCCCCATGTGCACCTGCCTTGGCAGCCTCTGTGGCCTCGGCCACACGTGCAGGATGCAGGAAAGGAGAGTGGCCGTCCCCAAAGACCTCTCTGTCCACCAGGGACCTGGCACAAGGCCAGTCAATCCCCAGCTTCTGTCCAGGGCCGAAGCCTGTTTAGCTAAAGTGCGTGTCCCCCACAGGTGATGCGAGACTGGAGGTCCCTGCACAGCCCCAGGCCGTGACGGAGCCACTAGCATCCCACGCAGGGGGCCAGGAGCAGCAGGCGGCTCTATGGGTTCTCTGAGCGTGCAGAGGTGGGGTCCATCAGAACCCTCGAGGAAGTCCCCTTCCCTGCCTCTCCTGGCTCCCAGAGTGCACACACGGCCTCGACACGCCTTGGCTGGCTGCTTCTGTCATCATGTGGCCTCTCCATCATTCCATCCTTCCATGTCCAGATGTCCTCCACTCATACAGCCCTCTTGGTTGGGTCCCACCCTAGTCTAGTGTGGCCTCTTCTTAAATAATTGCGGCTTTGAAGACCCTATTTCCAAATAAGGTAACGCCTGTGGACAGGGATGAGGACTCGGGGACACTGCTCTGGCCCAGAGAAGAGAACGCGCCTGCCGCGCCACTCTCACAGCTGCACAGGGTCTGCTCAGACCCAGTCGGGGGCACAAGCCACCAGTCCCTCTCTGCAAGCTCCCAGACCGAGGGCTCAGCTCAGGGGGTGGACCTCAAGCCTTTTGGGGACAGTGGGGCGCCTCAGGGGGCCCTGTCCTGTCACGCTCTTGCCAGGCGCCTAACGCGGCCCAGGTGGGGTCACGGCAGGCACTCGGGCCACGTCACCTCCGGCTAAGCTTCCTGCCATTAATTTCCCCAGCAGCTTGTTTAGCAGATGCTGTCTCACGGATTAAAAATCCCTTCGTTGTGTCCGATCTGGAGAGGGGGAAGGCACTTGGCATCCAGGTAAATCCCCCATGGGAAAACTCAACCCCTTCATGGGTTCTGCTACCACGGAGAGCCATGGGCACCCCCTTGGGGGTCTGCAGCCCACATTTCCGGGGGTCCCAGGGCCTCCCTCACCACGTCCCACAGGTACTGGAAACAACACTGTGCTTCTTGCACAGTGACAGCCACCAGCGCAGGCCGGGGCCATGGGGCGCTCCCTGCAGAGGCCCTGCCTGCCCCTCGTGGCCCAGCGACCCCAGCATGGGCTCGTGTTGAGACCCCAAATTTCATCTGCGAAGACCTTTTTTCCAAAGAAGGTCACATGTGTGGGTTCCAAGAGGCCCTGTCCTCAGGGCCTCTGCTCAGCCCTGTCCTCGGGGCCTCTGCTCGGCCCTGTCCTCTGGGGCCTCTGCTCGGCCCTGTCCTCGGGGCCTCTGCTCGGCCCTGTCCTCTGGGGCCTCTGCTCGGCCCTGTCCTCTAGGGCCTCTGCTCGGCCCTGTCCTCGTGGCCTCTGCTCGGCCCTGTCCTCGGGGCCTCTGCTCAGCCCTGTCCTCGGGGCCTCTGCTCGGCCCCTGCACCAGGCCCAGGTGGCCTCTCCCAGGGCGGGGGCACCTCCCCTTGGCTCAGCCCGTGCCCTATTCCCCCACGGGCCCCTCCCCACTGAGCCTTCAATGAGTCGATGTGCCAGCAGGGCCCCTGACTAAATGAAGGGGAGCTGGTGGCCTGGGGGCTGAGTGCAGACCCCAAGGGCCCGTCCTCGGGGGGTTCCAGGGTGGTCCCCAAGACTTAGGTTCCCCTGAAGGGCACAGCCCCGGTACGGGACTACTGCTGGTCCAGCTCCAGCAAAAAGGAGTGGAGTCTCCACCCGCCACGACGCCCCTTCCCGCCGTAACACCACCCCACAGTGAGACACGGGAACGTTGGCTGCTGCCCCATTGCCCACGTCCTCCCTGCCTGTCCGTCCCCCTCCTGAGACATGGGGGCCCGCTGCCCTGAGCCATGCCCTCCAGTACACCCCGCAGCTCTGGGCCTCAACCTGCTCTGCGCTGGGTCCTCGGCCCCAGGCGCCCCACGAGGGCTCTTTAGGGTGGGAAGGGCGACAGGGTGGGTGGGGAGGATGGTGGGGAGGGTGGGAAGGGGCGGCAGCCCTGCAGGGAGCAGGCGCCGAGGGAGCCATGAGAAGGGGCTGGCTCAGGGCTGCCCGGGGCTCCCAGCCCAACTCCCGGTGGGTCCCAGCCACACACAGGGGACAAGGGGGTGGGAGGGCATCTCGGCTCTCTCTGCTCAGCAGCGGCTCCCAGGGAGCCCGTGAGAAGGGAGTGGTTACAGGGGCCTGTCTCGTGGCCTGTGACAAGGGCCCAGGGCCGGGGGCCACTAGCAGACCCCAGACCCACCAAGCTGAGTGACACTAGCCTGTCCTACGAACATGAAGCCTCCCCTGGGCAGACGGCTAAGCTGACCACAGTGACCCCTCAACACAGGCATCAGCCCGTGCTCCAGTGTCCATGCTCTAGTGGTGGGCTCCCCGAGTTCCGTATCCACGGCGCATGGTGGGTTCCCTGAGTTTCATGCTGTGGACCATGGCAGGTTCCCCGAGTTCCGTGTCCGTGGCCCATGGCGGCCTCCCTGAGACCGTGCCACACTCCACACACATCCCACTGACCCTCCAAAATGCCTGAGGTGGGATGGTCTCCACCTCGCCCTCGGGGAAGCGAGGTGGGGCAGTTCTGTGTAGACCTCACAGATGTGGGTATGTGGGCGGGACGCCGGCCCCAGGTGGCAGTGCACTGATCCTGGAACCTGTGGGCACACAGGGCACGTGACATCTGGGTGGGGCAGCTGACTCTAAAACAGGAGATTATCCTGGATTTTCAGGGACCCCAGTGCATCATGAGGTCCTTAGACGCACAGGAGGGGCCAGGAGCAAGGGGCAGGGTGATGGGAGCCTGGCCAGTGGGCCACGAATCGAGGGGTAGGGTGAGGGAAGGGCTGGGAAGGGAAGGGCGAGGGAAGGGGAGGGGAGGAAAGGGCTCTGCCTAGAGCCCTGGCTGCAGCTCTGCTGATGCCTTTAAGCTGCTAGGCCTGTTACGGCAGCCCCAGGAGACCCAGACCCAGGAGGGGTGGGTCAGGGTCGAGGACAGGGGCTTGAAGAAATGCTGCATTGGTCAGCGAACAGAGGAGGTTACCAGATAGTCACTTAGCACCTATTGTGACCCTCTAGACACTGCAGGTGCCAGTGTTGGCACAGAGCCTGGCATAGCATTGGCATGGAGTCTGGCACCATGTCTGCACAGAGCCCAGCACAGACCCCGGCACAGAGCCTGGCACAGCCACAGGGGCTCATCTGGTGAACAAGTCAGCAAACAGCTGGGTGAGCCCAGCCGTTCCGCACTGGCTTCCCTCCCGTGGGCGTTCACTGTTTGGCTTCTCAGTGCAGCAGAGCACTCATTTCTCAACATCTCTGCAAAACTGTTTCTGCTCTGGGGGAAATTAAAGCCATTTGTGGTTTCAGTTGTCCCACATCCTGGGCCCTAAGTCCACATGAGCTGGACAAGTCTCCACAGAAGTGCAGTTCAAGTTCATTTCTCATGCAAAAATAAAAAATAAAAAATGGGCAAGCTGGGAAAGGCGGACATGACCCTGCAAGGCTGAGGGTCTCAGCCACAAAGGGCATGCATTCTGTCCCCTCCCCACCTACCGGGCCACCAGCCCAGGCCTGGCCCTCAGCAGAGTCCCCAGCAGCCATCACCACCCTGGCTCAGGACGCATTCGGGACTTGGGGTGGGTATTCCGCAGGAGCCCGGGGGTGTGGAGGGGGAGGGGCACCCCACAGCCATCTGATGGCACCGGCCCCACCTCCCCCACCTCCCACCACACCCAGGACCCCCAAGGGCACAGCTGGCAGGGTTGGCCCCGCCCGAGCACCCCATGGATCACCCAGATGGCTCCTCAGCCGGGCCCTTCTGCACAAGGACACATGGCTTAACCCAGGGACGCATCTGGACTCTCTGTGGGAGCAGCTCAGTGTGGGTGGGGGCAGTGAGGGGTTGTCAGTGACTGTGCAAGGCAGGGGCCACGGCACGGGCTGCCCTGAGCTGGGTGGCTTTCGGTGCCTAAAGCTGCCAGAATGCAATATACCAGAAACGATTGGCTTTATAAAGGGAATTTATTAGGTTACAAATTACAATCCTAAAACTATGAAAAAATGTCCAAATTCAGGCCTCAGCAAGGGGACACCTTGACTCAGGAAAGGCCAATCGTGTCTGGGGTTTCTCTGTCACGTGGGAAGGCATGTGCGGCGTCTGCTCTCCTCTCCTGGTTGGTTTCCGTAAAACCAGCTCTCTCGGCTCCTGTGGGTCCCTCCGGCTCCGGTCAGGGCGTTTTCCTTCTCCAAGCATCTGTGGGTTTTCTCTTAGCTTCTCTAGGGCCCACTCTGGGTTTCATCTCTTAGTTTAGCATCTCCTGGGGCCTCCTCTGACTCCAAGTATCTCTTCCTCTGTATCCTACACTTAGTTTCGTTTCCCTGCTTATTGTTGGTTCTGCGCTCTCTGGGTGTTTTCTGTCTTTTATTCTCTTTGTACCGGACTCCAGTAAAAGGATTAAGATCCTTAAATGGGTGGGGTCCTATCTCCATGGAAACAACCTAATCAGAAGGTCCCACCCAAAAGACTGGATTAAAAGTGCACGGCTCGGGCGGGCCACGGTGGCTCAGCAGGTAAGAATGCTTGCCTGCCATGCCCGAGGACACGGGTTCGATTCCCGGTGCCTGCCCATGTTAAAAAAAAAAAAAAAAAAGTGCACGGCTTTTCAGTCCAGCACAGTGACCAGCCCTTCCCCTGCTCAGGACGCAGGACTTTGGACTACAGCTGGGAGAGTCCAGGGCAAGGCGACACAGGGTGGCTACCCTGTCTGAGTGCCAGAGAGAGCTACTCCTTGGCCCTGGGCACCACCGGGCAACAGGAAGTTTAAGGCTTGGTTTTAATTGCTCTCGGGCCATAGTTCTGGTGTGCCCTGAGGCCTGGGCAGTGCTCAGACCCCTGCAGTGGCCCCACCACCAGGCCCCAGAACAAGGGACAACACAAGTGTCGCCCCTCCCAGGTCCCGGCTCCAGCCCTCTCAGCTCCCCCCAGCCCTGTGCATGGGGTCCAGGAGGTGACAGCCCCAGCTGGACAGGCTCTGGGCAGGCCGCCAGACCTGGGAAGGTGGGGGATGGGGCGGGGGCAGCAGGACAGGGTGCAGCTGTGTTTGGGGTCAGGGGGCCAAAGAGGGGTTTGGGGGAGGGAGAAGGAGAGAAAACAGCCCTGCCCTCCCATTCCTGGGCTCTGGATGTGGGCACACCAGGCCACCTGCCCCAGGAAGGTGGGCACCTGTCCCTGAGGAGAGGCCCTCTTTTGTGTCCAGTTCCTTGGCCCTCCTGTCTCTGTGAGGGGTTGTTGTCCCCTTGGGGGCCCTGGAGCCGTCCACCCAGACACAGCTGGACTTGCAGAGCTGGACCTGAGGGGAGCAGGGGGCTCAGCACAGTAGGGGTCCGAGCCCAAGCGAGGGCTGGGGCCACATTCACCACGGGAGGAAGGGGTGGGTGGGGGCCTTTGCCCACAGAGCCTCCCCGGCCTCCAAGAACTTTACTTTGGGTCTCTTGTTAATGAGCCTGGCGGGCTCCTGGGGAAGGTGCCCCTCGGGTGGGCAGTGGAGGCCCTGGTCAGGCTCCCCAGCACCCGAGGAAGCCGCAGAATTCTACTGGAAGTCGCTCCTCTAGAAGCTTCTGTGCATGTGCTAGTCTCGGGGACCCGTTCAGGTGTGGGGCAAGGATGTGGAGAGCAGAGTCCTCATGACGGGGTCCCAGCACCAAGGTGTGCAGCCACACAGAACCCCCAAGGCCTTCAGGACCCCGCTACACACAGGGACTGCATGTGGCTATGTGGTGGACAGGGACAGATGGTGGTGGTTAAAGGGCTGAGCCAGTGGTGGGTGGATGAGAGGTGCACGAGTGGTGGTGGATGAGGGGATGCACGGGTGGGTGGGCAGAGCAGCTCTTCCCAGTGAGTGGAGGAATCAGGCCCCCTCCTCAGGGTGAGGCCTGCAGACCCCCTGCTGTCCAGACCTGGCTGGAGGCAACAAGCAGAACCCCCGAGTCAGGCTTTGTGGAGTAGGCCTGGGGCCACGGGCGGATCGGACACTGCTGGCACCTTCCAGAATGAGCCCAAGCCCCAGCCTGAACCAGCTCCCATCTCCAGGGCTGGGACAGCTGGGCATAGGCCAGGCACCCGTGGGGATGGCCCTGCCTCCCGCAGGGCACAAGACGGGCGTTTCCCGCTCGAATGGGAGGGAAAATGCGGACGTTGTGCAGGGGCTGAGGCTCCCATCTCCTTGGAACCTGGCACGGGCCCCAGTCTGGGTGGGGGGCTGAAGGTCTCGGCTGAAGTGGGGGTGTCCCACCCACCGCTCCTGAACGGGCTCGGGGCATCCAAGCTGGCCTGGGGGCTGCGGGTCTTCTGCTTCCAGGTTCGTGGCCACAGCCTGGCAAAAGCCGCCTGTGTGCTCCGTGCGGGGCCTGTGTGGGCACCTGACTTTATCGGCAGCTGGTGCTACTTAAATAGCTCGTCTCGGCAGCTCCGCAGCACTGTAGCGCGTGCGCCTCGGAACACCTGCCGCGAGTGTAGACCCAGCAGGGAAGACCCACCTGCCGGCTGAGAACCGACGCGGGCCCGTCGAAAATGTGGGGTCAGCTCGGGGCCTGGACGCCCCAAGATGCCCTTCCCTGGCAAACTGCCCTGGAGCAAAGCGGGCACACGGGGGCGGGCCCCTCCCCGCACACCCTCCGCTCTATGCAACTTCTTTCGGGTGAAAACACCCAAGGCGGTATGACCGAGGACGCTGGGGGTCCCGCGTGGGAGGGGCACGCCCCAGGAGACCCCCTGAAGCAGCAAGGCCCGGGGCCCCGGGGCCCTGACCTCACTGGCTGGTGACCTCACCTCTCAGCGTCAATTTCCCCATCTGTGAAGTGGGATAATAACCACCTGTGCGCTTTTGCTAGGCAGCCAGCGGCAGATCTGCGAAAGGCCGGCTTCTCACTGCGGGCACCTGTTAGCATCCGAGCTTATAATTTAGGCCCAGGAACGTGAAGCAGGGTAGACGGTTTCTGTAAACGGCCAGAGTGGGAGTATTTTCGGCTTTGTTGCCATACGGGCTCTGTCACAACCCAGGGCGGCGTGGGCCACAGATGGGGCTTAATGAGCACACGTGGCTGCATGCCAACACACCTTACTTAAGCAGGAGGCGGGTGCCCTGTCATCCTGCGATGCCACTCCCCCCGCCAAAGACCCTGGGTGGCCATCCTCCCTCCCCCCCATGTGGCCAGGCACAGTGCAGCTTTGCAGCTTTGCCCCCCTCCTCTGGGTTCAGCATCTGCTTCCACGGCCTGGGGGCTGTTGGGACCTCAGGTGACAGTCGGGCTGGATTAGCTGGTCTCCTTGGGGTCCCTTGTGTGCCTCAGCTAGGCCCAGGGGTCTGAGCTGCACTGTTCTCATGCCTGGGCCGGGGGTCTGGGAGGGAACCAGGCCTTCCTCACGTGCTGCAGCCACTCTCCACGACGAGAGCAGGAAGTATCAGCCCCGACTTGGATGGCACATGACATCACTCCCGTCACGTTCCATCAGGCAAGGCCAGTCCCAGGCCAGCACAGACCGCGGGGCCAAGACTCCACCTCTCACCGGGTTGGGGGGCCAAGACGCCTTACAAAGTGGGCAGCATGCAAGGGTGCAGTACTGCCCCCCATCTTTGTACCCCATCTTCCACAGGGCTGCAAGTTAATTGCACTGTCCCATGGACATCGTCCCCTCCTGGCGGGTCCAGCTGCCTGGGCATCAGAGCCTGGACTAGCCTCCCCGCCCTGAGGTGACAGCCTATGTGGTCTGGGCTCTCCTCAGTGACTCAGGCCTTGGGACCCTGAGCTTCTGGCCTCACACAGTGGCCGGCCCAGGGACAGAGAAGCAGGTGGCCGGAGCAGTGGCCTTGGAATGCAGGTCCTGTGGTGATACCTGCCCTAGGGGTTGGGGTCAGGAGAAAGGCACAGCTGCTCCCCAGCCCAGAGAGGGCGCCCCCCCCAAGCCCAGCCTCCTGGCCGCCGTGGCTCACGGTGTGGATTCTGCACCCACAGGGCACTGGCCAGCAGAAGCAGAGAGCCGTGACCATTACCCACCACCCCCACGCGTCTCATGGCCCTCCCTACTTGGTGCACCCAGGAGCATCCAGGAACTGTGGCCTCCAGCCGCAGGATTCACTGCAAGCCCTGGCCTCTTTGAGGGGTCCTCGCCCTGTGCTACTATGGGGGGCCGCACCCCTGGGTCTGGCCAGCACAGCAGGCCCGACCATCCCCGAATGTGACTTCTGCAGGACACAGTCAGCACCTAGTAACGAGAGCAGACAGCCACCCGGTCGTGACATACGAGCTGCAGTGGCCGCAGCCTCTGGCTCGGTGACAGCGGACACTGCGCCCTCCCCCCCTGCTCCCCACCGCAGATGGCACTTGTTTTGGCTGGGCAGAAGGCAGCCAGAGGACACCTGTATGCGGCTTTCTCCATGGGTTTATACTGAAGTGGCACAAATCCCATTTCACAGACAACTCGTGCGCACCTCACAGGCCAGTGCTGGGGTGAGGGGGTGGGGGTGCAGGTGCTCCTGCTCGGGATGGCCACTCTGATGATGACCTCTGGCCTGGGAGTTCATTGAAAGGGTCCTTGAACCCGGAGGAGGCACAACTCCAGGGGGCGCCACCCCCAGCGGCCACTGACAGCTCACAGCAAGGGGCAGCTAAACCACACTGTCCGGAACTTCTGTCCTGCTCCGGTCAAGCCCACCACAAACCTGTTGGGTGGTTTGACAAGAAGGCCTTGTGAACTAAGTGTCAATGGCGGAGAGATTTCAAACAGAGTCGAGAGGTTATCCTGGAGGTTATTCTTATGCACTAGGTAGATATCACCTTGTTGCTCAAGATGTAGCAGAGAGGCTGGAGGGAACTGCCTGAAAATATAGAGCTGTGTTCCAGTAGCCATGTTTCTTGATGATGACTGAACAATGATATAGCTTTCACAATGA
>PVIY010028979.1:0-32511 GCA_004026745.1 Myrmecophaga tridactyla | reverse complement strand
AAAGTAACTTTGCAAATTAAAAATGAGAGTTAAATGGGTTCACTAAATGGGTTCGCTTCCTGGACCATGCACCCAAAAAACAGAAAAAACAAACAAACAAAAATGAGAAGTAAAATACAAAAGTCAATAGAACGACTGAGAGACAGTCAAGGAAATCTTGAAAGTCGCTCTAACGTATAGAGATGGAAAGTAGGAGAGCAAGTATAAGAAAATTATAGAATCAATTTGAAAGATCTAACATTTGATTAATAGAAGTTCCAAAATAGAGATGAGACCAAATATAGTAAAATAAATTATCAAAGACATTATCAAAGCAAAAAGCCAAGAACATAAGGATATGACCCCCTAGAAGAAGAAAAGGCTCGCAGTTTTCCCAGACAAATACATTTGAAAAGAACTCACCAGGATGTCTCACCGTGACATTTCAAATACATTAAGAAACCTTATAAACTCCAAGAGGAAAAAATATGCAATATGTACAAAACAGAAATGAAACTACTTACTAACAATATTAGAAGCTAAAAATCCAATGTGGCAACGCCTTCATATTTTTGAAGAAAAATGATATCCAACCTAGAATCTACGTTAAGGCAAACAAATGATTGGAAATGATGGTAAAATAAAATCATTTTCAGATGTGCAGGGGCTAACATGCCCCTCACCTGTGTTCTTTCTTAGGCAGCACCTGTGTGGCGAAGGGGCTCTGAGAAAGAGGAGGGCTCGGAGCCCAGGAAAGGCAGACTCAGCACAGCCAAGTGGCAAAAAGAATTCCCAAGAAAATGGCAAATTGAAGTCCTAGAATGTATACTGGGCAGCATTCCTGACCTGAATAAGAATATAGAATGCTCTAGCAATGAGCTCTCCAGTTTAAAAACCACTGCTACTGCAATTGCTAATAACTACTACTACTACAATGATCTTAATAATTGGTTTATACTAATAATTAATAGGGGGCAGGTTATCATTTGAAAAATGAGTTTCAAAAAGCTGAGGAAATATTGGGATAAAGTCAGATAACTCTGTAGAAAATTGAGCCAAAAATTTAAAAGGAAGCAATTAGCCCAAGACAAACAGAATTTTATGAGAATGGAAATTAATCACACTAACATTCTCTGTTCAGCAGGGAACCGGATTTATATAGTTGTAATAATATAAATATTGACCATATTTAATAAAAAATTGAAATATAATGATATTGGGAGAATGGGAGAAGAGACAGAGGAGCAGGTGGCTGTGAGTTAAATACTCCTTTCTCACAACAGGAAGTTCATATCTCACACTGATAATCCAGAAAGAGCAATACCGTTTAACAAGATGGAGGTGAGTCCAGAAGAAGCAGCTACAATAGTTGAATAGAAGCTTTTGGGTAGTGGGGCTGAGGCACTAGGAAGGAAAGCAGCAGAAAGCTTATGTAGTTATTATAAGCCTTTGAGAAGGTTTTTGTTTGTTTGTTTTGGCATAGGCAGGCACCAGAAATCGAACCCAGGTCTCTGGCATGGCAGGCAAGAATTCTACCACTGAGCTACTGTCACACCACCCTAGCAGTATTTTTTAAATGTATGCATGTATTAGTTGGGAAAGACTTTTTTTTTTTAATTTGCATATGGGCAGGAGGCACCAGGGATCGAACTCCAGACCTCCAGCATGGCAGGTCGGAGCTCTGCCTGCTGAGCCACGGCAGCCGCCCGAAAGACTTTTTTTTAAAAGGATGATTCTTTATCTGATACAGGGGTTAAGAAACAGAAAATCACCACCAAAAAAATAAAGCAAAAGATCAATAAGTACACAATTTATAAATTAGTGAAGAAAATATGACACTAATGGAAAATAGCAAGCTCATTCAAAATAGAAATACAAAATTGTCCATTAAAGTACGAAAAAGTTTAGTTTCTGGTAAATCAAATAGAATGCCAATTAAACTGTAAGATACCATTTTCAGTGCATAAGATTGACGAAAATTAAAAGAATGGTGCCAGCACAAGACTGGTGCACTGAAATCATGTTTGAGGTAAAATAGGTTCTCACAGATGGTGAAAGAATAAACTGGTAAACATCTCTCGAAAGCAATTTGACAGTAAGCATCGATAGCTTTAGAAATATTCTGTGATCCAGTACTTCTGCTTCTAGCAGTTTATTTAAAGGAAATAATCAGAAATGAACTTGAAGATTTCTGTATAAGCATGCTCTACTACAGTTATTTATTGGATCAGTTAGGAATGCATTTGGCTGCATGTAACAGAAAATCTGACAGAAGCTTAACTAAGCATGGTGTTTATTCTTCTCATATATCAAAAAGCCCAGAGGTCAGCATCCAGGGCTGGTGCACAACTCCACGAGGCATGCCATCAGGGATCCAGTGGCAACCTGAGTCTTTCCACTCTCATCACCCAGAGCAAGTGGCTGGCTCATCTCGAAAAATGCTTCCGTACTTCTGGGTTTCATGTCTGTGCTCCAGGCAGGATAAAGGGAGGAAGGCAGAGATTCATGCTCGCCATATCTACCTTTTTGTTTAAAAAACAAATAAACCAGTAGCTTTATCGAGCAGACTTCCACTTGTAGCTCCTTGCCAGAGCTGAGTCTCATGCCTCCCCGAGCTGGAGCTGGGGAGGTGTTTTTAACCATGCACATTAACCTCTTCCCCATCTTAAGCAGGCTTCCACTAATAAGGAAGATGCAACAGGGGTTCCATTTATGAAATCCCTTGTAGCTATAAAAGTCAGGTATAGAATTTTCTTGATCTGGAAATGCTCATAATTTAATGTCAAGTGTGATGCAGGACACTGGACATAGACAATAAAATCTCAATTTTGTTTAAAAATATATATAATTTACATAGGCACACCCACACATGAGAAATAACAGTGTTAATGGTAATTAACTTTCACACAGTTGGCATTTCAAGTCAGAGGGGTACTGACGGTTGGTCATAGTTTTTATCTTATTAAACTTTTTCTGTCTTTTCTAAATCTCCTCTAATGAACTTGTGATCTTTAAAGGAGGAAAAAAAGTTATTTAAAAAAATACACTATATACCGTCCAAGGAGACTAGTCCAAAATGTGTAGGCTTATTCATTTTCATCTTCATTGCCAAAAGATAGGAGGCTGCTCTTTTTGATTTGTTTTTGTGAGTTCTTTGTAACGGAGTCCTTTTTATTTATTTCACCTTCATTTGCCATCTTCTTTTTTGAGCTTGCCGTTAAACCTGAATATTTCTCATCTGAGGGATGCTTGGCTGATTTTCCGTGCGTGGGTCTTTCATCAGCTTGAGCTGCTGCTTCATCTGTTTTGGTTGCCTTTATCTCTGCTTTAATTTCCATCACTTCTTCGGCTGGTAGGTCTCCCTTTTTTAAAACCAACACTTCTGTCGCTGTTGATTTCATCTCCATCCGAGAGCCGAGGCTGGACTCGCCTGGTCTCGACAGTGGGCCGTTCCCTATAGGGGAAGACCCTTTCCTTGAAGCCAGACCCAGACGTCGGCTGGGCAGGTGCCAGGCTTGGTTCCGCTCACTCGCTGTCGCTCTAAGATTATTTAATTTATTTTTTTATATGCTGTACGGCGGGGTTCATATTTCATGCTTTCTTCCATGTGAGTATCCTGTTATTGCAGCGCCATTTGTTGAATTGTCTTTGTTTGCCTGCTTGTTTGCTTTTGGGGGGGAAGTGCACGAGCTGGGAATCGAACCCAGGTCTCCCGTGTCGCAGGCGAGAATTCTACCACTGCGCTACCGTTGCGCCCCCAAGATTATTTTTTTCTAAGGCATGAAGCAGTGTAATGAACTTAACATATTTAAAACAACATTTTTAAGAAGCTTTGTATCTTAATGAGATGCGCTCTTGGCAATCTGGAAGGACCCATTTCCTGCTTCCTGGGAGTCATGCTTTTCACTGGTCAATTAAGCAGATGAAAAGTTTTGCTTGTTTTTGTTTCAGATATATTTTATTTATACATATACACGCAATAAATATAATCTTGCAGATAAAATTAAAGACATGTGTCCACCATTTCAGCCCTAAAACCCATTTTAATCCCCCAAAACAATCAGGACTATAAATTTAATTGATTCTTTCCAGCCCATCCCTTTCTATATTTTTACTACGCAGACACCCACAGAAACATACAAACATGGCTGTAAAACTATATTAGTTTACTTTTCATATTTTTGAAAATTTCTCTTAAATCTTATCATACTGACGTATTATTCTGCTACTTGCTTTATTCATTCAGTATGCTAAGACCATCCATATTAGCTCTATGGACCTAGTTTATTCATTTTATTCCATCATATGAATATACCAGAATGTGTTTTTCCTTCCCTGACTGATAAACATTTAGGTTGTTTACATCTTGATCATTCTTTTAAGCAATATGGCAGTGTGCATCGTTATTCACTCCTCCTGCTGAACATGTGCAGGGTTTCTCAAGGATATATACCTAGAAACAGAGTTGCCAGCGCATAGGGCAAGTACATTTTCCATTTTAATACGTCACGAGGTCAGCAGGATTCTAAAACACAATTAAATAGTGACTTCTATAGATATGGGCTCCTGGACGCCATCCCCTGCCCCCGTGGAGGGATGGGGCCTGTATCTGGGGTACCATCTGGGCTGCTCTCACAACAGCATGCACATTTCCCTATCAAAGGATGTGGTTTAGGACCAGAGCAGAGAAACACATTTATTCACTTTCCTTCTAACAAGCTGGTATCTGACATTTAAAGGGCTGCTGAGGTTGTTTTCCCTTTTACAAACAGGAGGGGAAAGCACTGGTTAAGCACTGCTAAGAAGAAGGGAGAAGGCTGAACAAGGTAGAATTATAGAGCATCTGATCTGAGCAAAGAAGGGACCCCTTGGGTAGGACATGGGTGTGTGCATTCTTACCTTCATCCATTAGATGGATATTAAGCACATATGCCAGTCATGGCACTAGACTCTGGAGTGAAAAATACCGTAATAAAGGAGCATTTCCTTCTGACTGGGGCAGGTGGACATATTTGGGGAAGCCAATTCCATCTACATCCCTTTCTGAAGAACCAGCCCCTGCCATTGGCTGCAGCCTTGCTCCAAACCATTGTACTAACCCCCTACCCCTTGCCTTTGAAAACTGGGCCTCAGCTGACTAGATCAGTGATGGGGGGAAGGGAAAGAAGAGGACAGGGAGGAGCGGGGTTGTGTCACAACCTGGACCCAGAAGATGAGTGGCACCAATCAGACTCCTTCCCATTTAGATTTGTCACTGGAATGCATGGCATTGCCCCTTGGAGATTGATAATAAAGTTTCCTTTGTTTGAGCTAGCTTGAATGGTTCCTTGCTCCTTGTAAACCCAGAAGCTCTGATTAGAAGAGGGGATACCAGAGAGAGGGTGAAATCTGAGGTTGGCATTTAAGTTTGGGTTGCATTTGACAAAGGAAAGATAGTCCAGGTAGTGGGAAGAGCATGCATAAAAACATAGATGAAAAAAGTATTAAGATATATGGGAAGGCACAAGTGGTTCAGCTTGGCTGGAACATAAAATGGGGAGGATGGGCAATGCAATTGAAAAGGAATGCTGGGACTAGGTCATGGTGGTCCTTTAATTTCCTAAGATGTTACATCTGGAAAGAGCCTTAGAGAAACCGTAGTTCAACCATTATTCTGTAGACAAGGTACTAAGTAGTGGGTTCACTGTCTCGAACAAATTGGTCATGCCAGGATTAGAGCCTGACTCCCATTATCTGACTCCCATTCCAGAGTCCTCTGCACTCACTGTATTGCCTCTTGAAACAAATTCTCTATAGGTACCTGTATGCGCGGGTGACCCAGGAAGAGCTCACCTTGGCCTATCTCAAGTCTGCCATGCCTCTGTAAAGGCCCTCAAAACAGGCATGAGATTCCAAGGGAGAGGCACTGGGGCTATATTCTCTATACACTGCCTTTGCTCTGAATCGTCTTTCTTCTTCTCTTCACTGTCCTGGTTACCATCACCCCTGGACCTCTTCAAACTTGATCCTCAGAATTGTCTACCCAGATATTTCTGGTACCCTTGACTATACACCTAGCAGTTTACCTGCTTACGTGCCATCCCTGAGACTCGCCAGCTCTGACTTAGTCCTGCTCCAACCAGATAGCACAAGGTCATCTTGCACAAAGAATGATCCCACAGGAGGAATGATAGAAATAGACTAATAAGCAGGCAGCTTAAGACAGATAATCAAGATCAGGCCCAGGAAAAGACCAGGATAGGAAGAGAATTCAGAAATCAAGGAGAGTCTCCCTAAATTATTCTACAAATTTTAATGAAATTGCAAACAAAAATAACAGCAGATTGTTCTTGAAACAAGATGAGCTGAACTTCAGAACATAGTATGAACATAGTATAAAGCTAGGATATTTTTAAAAATTATGGTGCTGCACATGAATGTACAGACAGCACAATGGGACAGAACAGCAAGTCCGGAAATAGAACCAAACACAGAAGGGAATTTAGTATATGAAAGTGGTGGCATTTCCCAAATTAATGGATAAAGAGTAGATTGTATAATATGCATCATTGAGACAATTGAGCAGCTGTCTGAAAAAAAAAAAGTTGAATCCCTTCCTCACAATGTCCACCAAAATGAACTGCAGGTAAACTGAACTGCCATATTGTCTTTGAATGTGGAAAGCCTTTTCTAAGTATGAAAAACCCTAAAAGTTATGGCATAAGAGAGTAATTAGACCATATGGAATCCAATTTCTGCATGGAAAAAAGTCTTATTTTTCAAATCAGAAAAGTTATTCAATTCATATTATGAACAAAGAGTAAATTACTTCAATATATAAGAAATTTCTTAAAATTCAAGAAAAAGATCAACAATCTTCAAATAGTGGGCAAAGGAAATAATCACCATTCATAGAAAGAAAATATGGATGGATCTTAAAAATATGAAAACATGTTTAATCTCATTCATAAGAGGAACATAAATTAAAACCCAAAGAGAATCCCATTTTCCACATTTCATACTGACACAGGTAAACAAAGGCATTTGATGACTGGCATATCTAAGGTGTTGGGAAATAGACGCTTTCATATATTACTGATAGGAACATAAGCTTGGTACAGTGTGTGTGGGGCAATTAAGCAATTAATCACCATCAAAATGACACATACATGTGTCATTTTGGCCAGTACCTCTTCTGCTAGGTATTCAGCCTATGGATTTTCTCATAAATAAGCAAAATCATGTGTAAATAAAAACCTTTCAGCAGCATTTATTTTAATAACAAAGTTTGGAAGCAACAAAAATATTAATTAGTGTGTGATTCATGAAATAAAATATAGTCCATCCAGATAATGAGATGTTATGCAGCTATTGAAAAGAATGAAGGAATAAGTTTGTCTACTTTATATGCCAACGTAGGTTTTAAAGGAAAAAGATGCAAGTCAATGAACCATGCCTCCCAGTATTTAGCCCTTGTGTAGTTTCCTCCCAGACTGATTCTGAACTGAGGCATGTGACTAGCATTGGGCACTGCAAGTATAATGTAAGCAGAGGGGTGATGCCAGCTTGCATGTTAGTACTTGCCTCTTGAAGCGCTTCTTGCAACCCAGCCATCATGTTATGAGGACATTCAAGTTTCCACATAGAAGAGCCTCATGGGGAGCAAGAGAAGCTAGCAGATCCCATCTATTCTAGCTCTGGTGCCAGCTGAGGCACCAGACATATAAATGAAGAAGCAGTCTTGTACATTCCAACTTCAGCAGCAGTCATCCCTGGCAACAGAGATGAACCATCGCTGCTGAGCTCTTCCCAATTTACAGAGTCATGAACTGATGCATTGATCATTTTAAGTCACTAAGTCTTTGGGCCACTTGTTATTCAGCAATAGATAAATGAAACAATATTAATATGAAAAGATTTCTAGAATGAAAGTTTAAGTTAAGGAAGCAGGGAGCAGAACAATGTATATTATCAAGGTGTCATCAGGGCTATGCTTCCTCTGGAGGTTCTAGGGGAGAATCCTTCCTTGCCTCTTTGAGCTTCTGGTGGCTGTTGATATTTCTTGACTTCCTTAGCTTGTGGACACATCTCCTTTTCCTCCTCAGTCTGTGTCTTCTCTTCTTCTGTCTCTGATAAGGGCTCATCATTGGATTTAGGACCCATCAGGTTAACCCAGGATGATATCATCTCAGCGTCCTTAACCTAACATCTGCAAAATAAGGCAACTTTCACTGGTTCTAGGGATTTGAACATAAACATGCCTTTTGGGGGGCTATTAAACTACAATATGTGTTTTCAAAATATTTCTTGGAAACACATACAACCATATGCACACAAGAAACTGGTAAAGGTTGGTGGCTCCAGAGCAAGGGAAAAGGTGAGGGTTAAATGGCTGGAGAGCAGGGGAAAGAGGAAACAAAAAGCTTCTCACTTTATGGCTTTTGGTCTATGTTTTATTAACTAAATTAAATTCTTTTTAAAGCAAAGAGAAGGAGAATGGATCACACAATATTTCAGAGAGTTTGAATGAGCTGTCTAATGTTCCACAGCATGCTCCTGCCAGAGCCAGGACTAAAATGTGGAGGTCCTTTCTACTCTATCAATCAGCTTCTTCCAAAATATGTTCCCTGTTATTGAAAATCTCACAAAAGCAGTTCATAACTTTGTAGAATGTATTTTTAAAAGAGGATATATATGGAAATAAAGTGTTGGAAAGGAGTCCGAAGGTAATATGCAAATTTCTCTTAGTAGTACTAGAAATGTAGAGTGAGCCAAGATTCTCCCTCTGCCACCTAGTAACTCTATGACAATGGTCCTCAGTGGGGAGAAGTGGGGAGAAGGCATTCGACAATATCTAAGATATTTTTTAGTCTTCTAATTGGAGGATGCTACTGATATGTAGTGGGGTAGGAATCAGAGATGCTCCTAAACATGCTACAGTGCACAGGACAGACCCTCACAACAAAGAACTATTCGGCCCCAAATACCAGTAATGCCAAGATTAAGAAATCTTTCTCTTTGATCTCAGGTGAGTCTATTTACTTCTCTGAACTTCTTTCTATTTATTTTAATAAAATAGAGATGATTCTTACATTGGTTAGGATGCTCTGGGTTGACAGTAACAGAACCCATCCTGGAATCGGTATAGCTCATAATGAACGTGCTCATGTAACAAGGACTACTATTGCATAGCGTCCCCTATTTCATAACCTCAGTGTTGGCTGGACCCACTGTTTTCACGGTCTGAAGAAGGCTGCTGTGGCAACGGAAGATAGAATGCTTTTTGGTTCACATCCTATGGGAGCAAGTGATCACCTGCTGCCAACCATGGAATAAATAACGATTTCATTAGGCTAAGTAGGCCAGCTTTAGTCATGTACCCACCCTGAACTAATAGTCACCAAGGAAATGTTTTTGACTGATTGGTTAAGTCTGAATTTTGGAATACATCAGTAGCAAAGGAAATGAGATAACCACAACTGGTTTGTACCTGTGATGTGAGTATTCACTTTTGGAGCTGGGGATCTGTCAGCTCCTCTCAAGCCTCATAAGTTTCATGAGGGAGGATTCCCTCTCTTAGGGAGAAGGAAGAGAGCAGTGGATGCTGGTAGGAAACCAACAATGCCCACCTCCACAATACCCATATCTTAGAGTGTTGAAGATTATATGACATTAAATATGTTGAGCACCTGCCACAGTGATTAGTCTACTTCATCCCATTAGTTCCTTTCTCCCCATCTTTAAACCCAGTTTCCATAGTCAACAATCTAGAGAAAACACCAATAAATAGGCAGATAGAGATTTAGATTCTATATTCATTTGGGTTTCTCTTTAAGCAGAGGGTCTAAGTGAGGTACTTTCTGGGATACCAAGGAGAAAACTTCTCTTTACACTTGGATCTTCTCCTCTCCGTTAATATTTTGCTTGTAGTCAAACCCATCTTGATAATGAGTGAGGGCAGGCAGATGTTGCAGCCCTATCACCTTATGTTAGCTCTGTGTAGACTGGGACAGCTGTGCACATCATGTACCAATGGACTGTAGTATCCTGAACATCAGGTCAGTCACTGGCCCTCCATTGGCCATGGCAACCCATGGCCATGCTTCCTTTCAGAGACACCTGGGAAAGCATGGGCCACTCAAAGGGACTTCCAGAGCCTCGGTTTCTCTACCAAGAACTGTGACTAATTTGGGGGGAAGATTCATGTACCATGTTGATGTATCTATGTCAAATATGATGATGTAAGTGTGCCCAGATTTGGACATGACAACCTTTTTGGGGGAGGATGGAGAGGAGCATCCAATATCCAATCCAAAACGTTGTTATTATGTAGCTAAGTGTGAATAGTGCCACAGTAGCTGTTGCTCCCTGCTGGAGCATACGGCATGGCTGAGACAGGCTGTGGGTACGTGCAATTTCCAGGACCTTGCTCAAATGCCAACCTTTTTTCTCCCATTAAAGAAACTACCTCACAGGTCAATGGGTGTAATAATATTATTAGAATAACTTTCATTCTACTCAGATCTACTTTAAGTAAATTATTTGCAAACCTCGATATTTTTACTGTTAGCAGTAGGAGATTACTTGCAATGCATCACACAACCGATCCCAACACACCAATGTGTCACAACAGGGCAGATGAGAACTCCTGCCCCATTACGTTAGGATCTTTAATTTAAACACGCAGAAATACACAAAACCCACAAGAAGTCTCCAGAGCCAGAACACATCTCAGCTGGACAAGATGAAACTATTTGAACTAATAGGCCAGCAAACAGTCTCTTTGATTAAGGTGGTTTGCAGGAGCTCCCATTAACCCTTATGCTCCCCCATACACTCCCTTTTCCCTGCACCTGTGAGGGATGGCGTGGGATATAAATTGAACCCAAATAGAAAGGAAGTGAGGTTGATGGGGCACTGAGAAAAATGCTATGATTACTCTCCTCTTGGCCTTTTCAGGTTGAATGTAATGGTTTTGGTCCTCAAATACTAGTGACTCTCTTTCCTGAAGTGGCAAAATTATAGGTAATTGCTTATTGGAGGAGCCAAATAGCGGATGGCTTCTTTTCTGACCAGATTTGTTTTAATTCTCAATAAACAGAGTAATAGCATCCTTTTTCTCTGTTCTTCAGGTCATTGGGGAGGCTTGGGCTGAGACCATTCTTGGGCATAGCACCTGCAACCAAATGCAGTAAGTGACATCTGATCGCTAATTAGCCTCTGTTATTGCTCGGCTGCAAGGGAAATGGCCCATAAACTATCTGGCTTCTTCTTCTGGCACCTGCCACCCAAAGCCATGTTGCGAGGGAAAAACACAATGGAGAGAGAGCTGAGACAGCTTGGGCATAATGAGGAGGGAGGGGTGGTTTATCTAGGAGCCCCCATTCTTCTACCATTCCACAATGCCAAGGGACACCATCCATTGTGACAAGGAGAGAAGGGGGACCCATCCTTACCAGGCGGGGATGAAGAGAACACAAGACTCTGGTTTTGGAGCAATACTTTTTTTTTTTTAACTTATTTTATTTTATTTCTTTTACAATTGATGAAAAAATATAATAATTGTGTTAACTGGTTAACTGTAGCCTATAGTTTACATTAGGGTTCACTGTTCGTGTTCTGCCATTGTGCTTTTTTTTAATTTTAATTTTTATTCTAGTAACATATATGCAACCTAATATTTCCCTCTTTAACCCTATCCAAAGAAGAATCCATTCTGATGCATGAGAAGTATCATCTTGGGTACCCCGTAATTCAGATCCGGTCAACTGTGACCAAGGAGTGGAGCTGGGGGTGATGAGTCCTTAATAAGCCAGGTAGCTGCAGCTGTGTGAGGAACTCACTGCCTGTGCTTAGAGCCTCTTACCTCGCTAGGGAATCAGGCCTGCGGCAGTGGCCTCAGCAAAGTGGGCTAACTGTTGCATTTATGTGCTTAACTGATATTTACTGGCTTTTTATTTTTAGCTGTAATTCACTTTAACCCAGTTATTCTCAACAGGGGCTAACTGTGCTCCCCAGGACACATGTGGCCATGTCTGGAGACATTTCTGACTGTCACAGTTGGGGTGAGAGGATAATACCAGCATCTAGTCAGCAGAGGCCAAAGATGCTGCTAAAAATCCTAAATGCACAGGATGGCCCCAGAGTATGGAATTATTCTATCAGCAACATCAGTAATGCTGCACTGGATGTGCCTTGGGTTAACCAAATCATGTTTGGTGAATTTAGCAAAGGGATTTTTTAAAATCCACCTTGCTGACTTTGCTTTCCATGTTTCCCAAGTATTTCTAGTCTAATGTCACCAACCCACATAGAGAGTGAGTGGAGCTTGTGTGGCTCTGCTGCCCTTCAAAAGATCTCATTAGTTAGGGCAACCCTGGGAAATAGTATATACAAATCAAACAACAAGCCTTTAACTCCTGAGAAAGGCATCTTGAGTATTCTCAAGCCTCCTGAACCCTTGATGGCCTCCCCTGCAGCAAGGCCAAGGAATCCCCAGGGGCATTCCCCCATAGGGGAGGTCCTCCATGGCCTGGCTCTTCCCAGGCTTTCCAGCCTCATCTCCTGCTGCCCCACAAGTCCCATTTGACCTTCGTGCTCTTTCCCTCTCCTGCCTTTGTTCATGATTCCTTGGCCTTGCCATTCACATGAACCTGGCTAACTTCTTCCCTTCTTTAGCATAAGAAATTTTATTAGTCCTATGGCTATGTAGTGAATTTACCACAAACTTACTGGCTTAAAACAAAATATATTTATCATCTCATACTTTCCATGAGTCAGGAGTTTGGGCACAGCTTAGCGGGGTCCTGTACTCAGGGTCTCACAGTCAAGGGTTGCCCAGACTATTTTCTCATTGGGAGGCTCAAGTAGGGAAAACTGTACTTCCAAGCTTATTCAAATCATGGGAATAACCCATCACCTTGCAGTTGTAGGATGGAGGGCTCCGTTTTCTTGCTGGCTTTCATCAGGGGTTGCTCCTTTAGCTCCTGGAGGCCACCTGCAATTTCCTACCACATGACCCTCTCTGGCAGAACATGCCAGTTTGCTTCTTCAAGTGAGCAGCAAAGCTTCTCTGACCTAAGGGGATGCCCAAGCCCTCTTTTGAAGACCTTCCAACTGATTAAGTCATGCCCAACCAAGATGATCTTCATTTCAATTAATTTAAAATCAACTGATTGGGATCTTGATGGCATCTGAAAAATCCCTTCATTCTTGTCATATACTGTATTCTAATCAAGAAAGTGACATCCATCATCTTTGTTACATGACAATCTAATCACCCTAACCATTGGCATAATGCCAGGTGGCAGAGCTCATGGAACTACAGTATTTTTTTCCCTTTCAGAAAGCGTTCTTTGATACCCAAAGGTTGGTGTAGGGTGCCCTGTGTCTACCTCCGTCTCTGGCATTCTTTATTGAAAGTCTCCATTTATGTGTCAGGAACACAAGTTCACCAGGGACAAGAAGAAAAATTTTGTTTATTTCTGTATTCCAGTGACTGATCTCAGTGGTTAGCACAATTAGGAGCTCAATACATGTTTGTTCAACTGTATCTACTGGGGACAACAAATGGGAGCCTGTGTTCTTGGCCCAGGGTGGCTAACACCTGAGCTCCCCACATAATGCCATAGCAGACATCGCCAGAGGATCACAGCACTCCTGACCCCACACCATCTGGAAGTGGTCTGAGAGTCCTTCTCCAGGCAAGTTTGGAACCAGGGTGCGAGATGAAACCTTTACTCTTCTTATCCCAGGCACACACTACTCCAACTGCTGGGCGCTTGTTTACATTGCTGTCATCTCCCTGATTTCTAACCCTCAGCTCTGTCTCCTGAAAGAGGTTCTTGCCTCCCCTAAATTTTGTTCTGCTTCTGCTACTTGACCTGGCACAGTGGATCCTGGTTCTCCTGACTGGCTCTAGCTTTTGCCACTCCTCCAGCCACAGGAAGTGCCTTTGCCGGAGCCTCTCCTATAGCCGCAAGACCCCAGAGACTCACCCAGCCCAGCCCAGCTTTACTAATGGAGTGCCTCCTCCTTCTGAGGTAGGAATTATATTAAACATGGTAGGAATGTTGGAACACAACCTTGACTCGGCCTCACACGAGAAACTACCTACCAAAGTAGCATCCCATGGCTTCCAGTGTGCCAGCCAATCTGACTGAAAGCGTCAGTCATTCAGTTGAGAATGGGAACCTCAACACAGCATCCTAAGCCAGAGCAGAGCTATGGCCATTGCTTTGGCCACTGGCCCTTGCATAGCTGCTGAGAGTCTGGTTTGGATACAGTCTTTAGACTTCAGTCTACCCACCTTACAAATGGGGCTAAAACAGCAGTGAACTCTGCTATCAAGAAGCCTGAGAATAGGTAAGGGCATAGTCAACTCAAGAGATTGATAAAATCTCTTCAAATGAGTAAAATTACCAAGCCTACCAGCTCCTTCCTCTTGAAATTCAAGCAAGCCCTCTCAGGCTGATCAAGCTTGTTCCTTGTTTTCTGAGAGACAGCAAGCCCTTTGGGGTCCAGGACTTAGCATTTCACAGCTAGTTAACCCCTTATCGGAAACAATCCCCTAGTCATCCTTATCAAGGATGAGCTGTCAGGGTAATTTAGAGCTCGGCCAGGGGAAGAGTGAGGAGGGGGATCCTGGGGCTTGTAGTGGGGAAGGCAGGAGAGTTGCCGAAGGAAACATTGAGAGAAATCACCCGTCCAGTGAGCACACAGCAGCTGGTGGTGGATGGAGGGTGGGAGGTGGGCTGGAGAGAAGCCATTCATCTGCATGCAGGAGGTGGGAGGGCTCAGGTAGATCAGGAGCTCACTTGGGACTAAGCCAGAAGTGAAGGATTGGCCTCTACCACCCTTCAGAGAAGAGCTTTACAACCCCCTGCTTCAGACCAATTCCAAGTCAAGGCTTTCTTACCTCAAGGGACTTCCTTGGTTCTAGAGTAGAGGCAAACAAACTAGCAGCATCCCAAGACTACTTTTCCTATGTGAATACAGCAGCTCCACTTGTGTCTTTCTCATACCCTAGCTTCCACATAACATCCACTTTTACGAGATCCTGCTTTTGTAATTTTTTTCAATTTGCTACAGCTTAAAGTGGTATTCCCACCAGACATTGTGTTCCTGGCTTGGACCCGTTGGTTCTTCCTCTGAAATCTGATAATGGACATCTTGTCAACATTTATTAAAAAAAGACTTGAATATAATTTCCTCAATTTTATGAGACTGACGTACTACCGACGCTTTAATTTCCTCAATTTTAAGATTTTTTTCCCCTTAAATCATTGGTGACTGCTACTTCCTCTCCATACCAGAATGTAGAAAAAATAGTGACTGATTTATCTTGCAATTATACATTTATTATATTCATTTTAGATTGACATATCAATATTGTACAGTCCTGCAAAAAGGAACCATAATGTCCAACAGCTTTGCTACCTGAATACATTTTAAAAAGTTCTTTCTGTTGCAGTCGAGAAGATGGCCCTAAAGTGAGCCTCCTTGAGGGGTGCCCTGAAGGAGAGGGCTCAGGAGGAGAGCTGGACCCTGGGACCCAAGAGAGCTGCCACCTTGGCACTGACATTCCTGTACTTTCTGGGGATTAAAGCCAGCATTTTACTTTGGAAGATCCCAAAAGTGTATAATGGACATCTTTGTAGACTAGGATAATCTAGTCTAGGGCCTTTTATGGTCCTTAGAAGGATATAAGCAGAAAGGGTATGGAGAATTATCAGTAGAGGTATTCTAAGAACAATTAGCTAGACTTGTGGAAAAAACTAGAAGTTTTGAATGCAAATGTCTGAGCATACAAGCACTGTTTCCCGTGATGATGACTATCATATTTATTCCCGTGGTTGGAACCTATGGACAGATGCTGAAGTTCTCCAGTTGGCTTGCATAGTTTACTTGAAGACTCCATCAGCCTCATACTTGGAAGCACCATTCTCTGAAGTTAAATCAGTTGAGAATAACCTTGGCAGGCTAGAGAGGCTAGAAGTTGGCTGTGAGTTGGAAGACTTATGGAAATTTCTTATTTTTTTTTTTAATATTCCAAGCAAGACATATTTAACTCCTAATTCCACTTCTTGATTATACATTAAAGGTTTGCACTGGCTCAGCAGAATATGGAGGTATCTGTTAACTTGCAATCATGCTAAATTCATAAATCTAATTTGACTCTGGCATAAAGCCAGGAGCAAATGCAAGAGATTAACATTTTTTAACTTTGGACTGAAAATGAAAATTATTCTAATGTTATTGTTTTTTAAATTGATAGACTTAATGTGATTTCTAGAGGCCACACACAGATAATCTTGAATGTGGGAAGAACAGGAAGTGGAAAAAGAAGCCCATCCCCTTCCAGCCATTCGCTTGCAAAAATTCAATCACAAAAGCTGTCACTGAAGCATCCACATGTGGAGCTGGCTTCCGACTTATGGGACCATGAAGTTCTACAGAGGTCACCTTGTACAAGCTCCACCTTTTATAGATGAGGAAGTGAGGGTCAGACAGTTAATTCAGGTCAAAAATCATTTGCTGTGGCTATACCAAGTTCCATCCACTGAGATAGGCATTAGGGCTGCATGAATCATGTCCTCTGTCTTCAAGGATTTTATGGTCTAATGGGACAGAGAGTAGTGAATTAATAATTCCAGCCACTGTGATGGGTGCAGGGACGGGCATGGAGGAGAGACTTTGGGGCCTTCAGAAAAGGTGCCAAAGTTAGTTTTCTGGCTGGGGAGACACTTCAGCTGCCTGGAAGGATGGCTAGTGCAGACCAGGTGAAGGAGCAAGGAGGTTGAGTGTTCAGAAAGTGGGAAAAGTGTGAGTCACGGTCCTGAGCTGAGACACAATCCAGTCCTTCATTCAGTGGGAAAGAAGAGGATGCTGGAGAAAAAAGAGGGGCCAGACAGTGCAGAGTTTCACCTGCACTCACAAGGAGCTTGGGCGTGTTTGGGAAATGATGGGCATCTTTGAAGGGTATCAGGAGGGGCCTTGCTAACTTGCAATTGTATTTGGATAGCTCTGTCTGGTGAAGAGGGGAAGGTTCGATTGGAGGTGAGCTAGTCTGTGGCAAACTTTTGGGTGAGAGATGATGGAAATCTGGGTCAGGTTGACAGTGCAGTAATGAAAACAAGGGTATGGCTCCAAGAAACAGTGAGAAATGGTTAGACTTAGAAATTGAGGGGATGTCATCATGATGGAGATGGTGATGATAAGAATGACTGCAGGCTTCCTAGTTTGGGGTCAGGTTGGGTGGTTGCAAGTGACAGATGCTCAGCTGAAAGCAGCTAATCCCTGGGATGCGCAGGGGCTCGGTTAGCTTCTGGGACTTTGGGATGTGTATAACTTGCTTCTCCTGTCCTTTCTCCATTCTTTTGTGTCAGCATCGATGTTCGTGTCATCCTTGTCCTCTGTAGGCACGGGGAAGGGTCATCCAGCTGTGAGCAGCTTTGGGCTTACATCATTCCAGCAAAAGGACCCTAGAGTACATATACCCTCAGGGAGGACCTTGATTTATCTGGTCTGTCACACAACCACCCACTGTGGCTATGGGCTTCTATGTCTGGCAGCTTACAAGAACCATGTGGAGAGAGGGAGGAGTGGTTCCCCCAAGAGGGAAATGGATGCTATTACCCACAATGGCAGGAAAAGTCTGCTCAGCAGTAGACCTTTGCCTTCACAGAGCCATTACTGGCAGAGAAAATAAAGACAAAGAAACCTGTCTTGGGGTTGAGTTAGAGTTTAGTTCTGAGTAGGATGTTGTGGGCAGTGAACTATCCAATAAATGGCCAAACACACAGAAGTACGAGGCTATTGGGGAGATGCCAGCTACAATGGGGGCCAATGGCAGTCAAAGCATGGGTCCTGGGGCCAGGCCGTCTAGGTTTAAATCCTGTCTCTTCAGCTGACCATATCTGTGACCTTGGACAGATCTTTTAACCTCCCAATGCTCAGTTTCTTCATCAGTAAAAATGGGGTTAATAGCTGTATGCATCTAATGTGTGGTCATAGTAATTAAATGATTTAATTCATGGTAGACAATTAGAATGAGGCTGGATGTAAGGTAAATGCTATAGAAGTATAAACTGGTATTATTATTAAGGAAATGGGCAGAGAATCTCTATCCATGGAAGCAGAGAAGTAGAGCATGTTGAATAGTTTTAAGCAGAAGGGAGTGGACAAAAGTATCGAATGCAGCAGAGATTTTAGACCCCTTGCCAAAAGTCACTCAGCCAGACCAAAGCCTACGGCCCCAGTGGAGGCTGTAGGAAGGTACAGAGTGGTGCTTTTTATGGGGTGGAGACTCTGCCAGACACCATGCCAGGCACTCTTGCCTATATCAGTGCAGAGCTTCTTGCAGAAAGGAAATCTAAGGCTTAGGAATATGAAGAAAATTGCTGGATGTCCTTCCACCTGCTAGATTCCCAGTCTAGAGTTTGCTCTGTGCTGTTTTGCAGCTTACCCTGAACTAATGCTGTCCTTGTAGGCTTCAGTATTAGTCTGCAGGCATCATTGCTAAGTTCCAGAGGCTGTTTCTCTACCTTGCCTATAAATGGAAGAACCTTTGTCTTCCCAGGAAGCATTTAGAATTGGTTTATCAGTCAGGAGGCTGTTGGTTGCAGGTTACAGAAATTCTAACCCAAGCCAGTTTGAACCGTCAGGGAATAGACTATCCTGTGTGAGTTCAGGGTAGAGCTAAGTTTGGGCTGGTTTGGACCAGCAGCTCCACAGTGGACAGAAGTGACAACTGTCTATGCCTGTGATTTTCCTTCTCTGGAATGATAATGTCTTTCCCAGCAGCCCTAGAAGAATTCCTTTTGAGTCCCCTTGGCCAGAGTGGAGTTACCTTAAATTAGTGGCTCCCAACTTGAGGGTAAGTGATTTTACCCCCCAGGGAACATTTGCCAGCATCTGGAGACATATTTGGTTGTCACAAATGGGGAGATGCTACTGGCATCTAGTGAGTAGAGGCCAGCAGTGCTGCTAAACACCCTACAATGCACAGGACAGCTTCCTACTGCAAAGAATTATCTGGCCCAAAATGTAACTATCCAGGTCAAGAACCCCTGTCCTAATCCAATCAATAGGAAAGAGGAGCAAGTGACCATAGACCAGCCAGGTGTCCTCCTGGGTCTGAGAATGGGGAAGCAGGACACATAGCTCCTGAACAACTTGGGGTTCTACTAGGAAGGAGGAAGTGGGGCTGGATTTAGGACAGGCACCCACCAGTGTCCACCACTTTAGATAGGGACAATAGACCACTCAACTCAATCTAAGAAAGCCCCTTCTGGTTGGTTCCTGGGGAGGAGCAGGGAGGCCAGTACACCACAAACCAGTCATCTTGTCCCTGATAGGCAGGGGGGTAGCAGCCAATCCAATTTTGTGGGGCTTAAAGCTTAAACAACCTGGGAAGCTCTCTTAAAAAAAAAAGAGTACAAAATTAGATATAAAAGGCACTGTGTATTTAGAAGGAGAAGAGACATGAAAACAAATTACACATTTAAAATAAACTAACATGTGCTGCAGACGGAAGGGGTCGTGCAAACGAGGGGCCTAGAGCTCAGGCCTCATTGGCTCTGCGGTAAGCATGCCTCGGCTGGGTGGAAATGAGGCCTGTGTGTTCACGGGGCCTGTGGGGGAAATGATGACTGTCTCACTTGGCTCCCAGCGGGAAATTCAATCATGGCACTGCACGAGATCTTGCTTTGGCAGCATAAGCCTCATTCTTCATCGTGGGGAAAGAAAATCCTGTGGAAACTCTTCTTCTATTGGAGGCAGGCACTGGGAGCCTTGGAACCTTTGGAGGAAGGCAGAAGTGGTCTTCAGTATCTCCATTTTGCCCATACCGGAGAGGTAGCCCTCATCTGTAGAGAATGCATTTCTGAAAACACGTGAATTCCAACAAGAAGTGGACAAGGTTTTGGATAAGTTCCCTTCCCAGAGCTAGGGTGGTAGGATGCCCTACATGGGGGGTCCTGCAGGCCCCACTTCCTTGGAGCTCAAGGCAGTTAAAGAACCAAAGAGCTTTAATGAGCGTCCAGGGTCCCTCCAGCCATCCTCTTGTGGCCTGATGATGGGGGGGACATCATCATAGTCTTCTCCCTTACCATGGGTGCTCCAGGGGCGGGGTCCCCAGTCTTTAAGCCTCTGGTAGGCTCCTGCTCTTGCTTTTCATTAGGTGAGCCCGAGGGGCCGTTCTGCTTGTTGTCTCTTCCCACCCCCACTTGAGGAGGTTCCCCACCAAACCACAGTCCCCCTCCAACCCAGCTGCCCTCTATTTCCTCATCTGTAAAGTGGGAGCAGAAACATAATACAACCTTACAGACAAAAAGTCTCTACTACAAAACCAGACTCTCTACCCTGACCTCCAAGGCCCCTCCCTGCCTCTTCCTTCCAGCTCTCACCATCCTCCCCACGTTGTGCTGCTCCCCGCACTGTGGCCTCCTCGAACAGGCCCAGCCCTGCCCACCGCTGCATCATTGCACTTGCTGTTCCCTCTACTGGGAGGCTCTCCTCTCTCTTGCCCTTCACTGGGCTTGTCCCTTCTCAGCCCCTGCAGCTCATCTTCAAAGACCGTCTGGGGAGCTCTCGGGGTTTCCCACACCACCTGCACCTCCTGTTGTTTTCTGCCTGGACTCCTGTGGGCTCCGTTACTGGCTCTGTTTATTTTTGTCATTATTTTCTGTCTCCCCAGCGAGAAAGTCATCTTCATGAGGACAGAGCCATGACTCCAATTGCTGCTCTATCCCAGGACCAAAATAGGCACTCAAACTATCTGGGCTGGTTAAATAAATGTATGGATTAATTAATTAATTTTAAAAATGAGATCATGGAAGTGAAAGTCCTTGGGACACCGAAGGTAGTTAATAAATCCTTTCTCCTTTCCCTTTACTTTAAAAGTAGTTTGCATATTTGATTTGATCACCTATTAGGAAAAAAAAAACTGCACCAGGGGGCAATTGGGAGAAATACCAGACTGGGGTAGGGGGCAGGAGGTTAGTGTTAGTGAGAGAGTAAATCTCTGCACAAAGGCTATTTTCTATTCCCACTTATATATAAGAGACGGTCTAAGCACATTTTTCACTGAAATATGTATTTGTTTTTGTACCATTGTGTTCTAAACATTTCTGGGAAGGCTGATTACAAAGACACTGTTCAACAGAGGTAATATATTCTGCCCCGTGAACATACATTCTCTGCTGGAATAAATGCGGTGAGCCCAGAGGCAGCTTGAATGTATAAGCAGAGAGAGGAGGGGCGGGCCAGTTAGGCCACGGTCTACCTATGACCTAATGTCTCAGGGTCGGGGTTTCCCCATCTGTGAAATGGGGAAGGATTCATTTGCCCCAAGCTCCTCTCAAGTTGGTTATGAGTCCCAAAAGGCTCTTATACAGCTAATAGTAACCCTGGGGTGCCCACTGGCCCCACACACCCTTGGCTGTGGGCGTTCTCATTTGTCATTGGTTCTAGTGGGACCATCTGGAGGCAGCTGCTGCAAGGTGCCCTCTGGACAGAACCAAGTCCCTCACCCCCTCCAGGGATCATACCCTCTGGGACAGAGCGATCCTGGGTGAAAATCTGTCTCTTTTTGCAAAGGAGAGCCAGAGGGCTTGGTGTAGTAGTTTGCTGTGAACTGGGTATCAAGAACTATAGGACAGTCCCACTGACCCACTGTCCAACTTTGGACGCATCCCTTCCTCCTCTGGGCTGTGATGCCCTCATCTCTACAATGCATATATGTGTGTGTATCTGTGATTAGGGCTTAAACCAGCTCAGTGGTTCATAAATTGGAGATCTTAAGGAAAACCGCCCCCCCCCTTCCACTGCAGCAGAATATATGCACACTCAGATAAGTGAAACTAGGATGCCCAGAAGCTTGACCATGGACCCCAGGTCAAGAACCCCCGACTGGAGGATCACTCAGGGACCCTGAACTCTGTGAACTCATGGTTCTTTGGGGCAGACACAGGTGGAGCTGGTGGCTGCGTGCCTCGCTGAGCCCTTGTGGGCTCCAAAGGCAAGTGTGCACCTTGGGAATTTCAGGCTCCAGAGTGGACAGTCACCCAGGCACCTCTTGCTTCCCACACTCAATAATGCCCACCTACAGCCTGTGCCCAAAGATGACCTGTGGAGAGCTGTGTTGGGGATATGAAAATTTTAGGTTAAATGTGTATAATGATGAAGTGGGAGGCACTAAAGGGCTACAGGGAAATATTGTTGATAATATTAAATAGTATTGAAGGGTAATTTGCTGTGGGCTACTACTGGTTTTAGCATTTTACAAGAATTAAGTCACGAACCTCAGAAGGCAGACCCTTTTATTGGCATGAGTATGGAGCTCGAACCCAGCAATGTGTTTGAGAATGTATCTGATTCTGTCCGCCTACTCCCCACCCCCACCCCCAGAATACCTGAGAAGATATTAGGATTGTGATTATTTTTCTCCTTATAAAGGTGAAGAAACAGAGGCTCAGAAAAATAAAGTTAGACACCCAGGGTTGGTCAGACAGCTCCTCAATCGCAGGGCTCATACCCCCCTTAGGAGAAAGCCAGAGTCGCTTCTGGGCACTTTCCGCCATACCACATTGGACCAGCAGAGGGCAAAAGCGAGCAGCATTCCTCTTTCTCTTGGCTCACTTCTCTTTTTCTCTTTTCCAGGCTTGCCGTGGGCAGCCCTAGTCCTGTCTTCCTTGGACCACCCATTACCCATTAAAAAAAAAATTAATCTATTTCTTAACAACAGATTTTTGGGGACTTGAACAAGCCATTTCACCCCTCTGAACTTTAGTTTCCATATCTATTACATGAAGAAAATAGTATCTACCTCATAGGGATACAAAGTTTAAGTGACATAATACAAATAAAATATTTAAGAGTTTCTGGCACAGAGAAAATACTTAAAATAGTACCTGCTGTTTTTGCCATTATTTATATGTTCACAAATAGTCCATTCCATCTATCATTTTAGTTCACCAGACATTTACCCATTTAGTATCTTATGTATAAAATCCTGCCCTAAGTGCTAGGGGATTAGGGGTGAGCTTCAAAGATGTCTCGGACATGGTGTCCCAAGAAAAGGAGACAAAGCATGCAAAGTAACTGCAAAACACTTGGGGGGGGGGGAAGAGGGAGCACCTGCTGGTGGGAGAAATTAAAGGCAACTTCTTAGAATTCTGAGCCTTTGAAATAGCTTGTTGAAAATGCAAAGATGCCCAGGTCTCAGCCCAGACTCACAGAATCCCTGTCTCTAAGGATGAGACCTGCTTGTCTGCCTCTTTACAAAGCTTCACAAGTGATCCGATTCTAAGCTAGGTTCTGATAATAAGCTTAGGTGGGCATTAAAAGATGACTCCCCTGAAGATGAGGGTTACCAGAACCCATAAATCCTTCCTAAGAAGGTTTTGCGGGTCTTGCGGGTACAGGGGGCTGACTTAGGCCCTTAGAAACGTTGAAATAAAAGGGACACGGGGGCCAAATCCTTATCCCCCCTGTAGGGATCTTCTCAGTTACTCCCATGGCATGTGGTCCTGGAGACTGCCTGAACATCACTCCTCCTCTAGTTTCTGCAGGTGTCTATCTCACTGCAAGCACGGAGGCTCATCCTCGTAATCCTAAATGTTCCCAGTTGCATTTCTCCGGCCTATAAGGAGAACTTGAAAACTTGTATCAAAGAATACAGTGGTTTTTAGGACAATAACATTGGCAGGAGGGAATGGGTGGAATGGGAAGTAAAAGCCATCTCTTGGGACACTTAAAAAAATTGGAAGTAACATTAAGAAACAAAAACTTAGAGCCAACTCCACAGGCCCAAGTCCATGAACTCTAACCATGCCATCTTTAGATGCAGCCAGGCCAAGAAAACTACCTAGATTTTAGCCACTGGGTTCAGACCTAAGCCTTGCACAGCATCCCAGGAAATGTTTAGATAATGTAATTTTTTAAAGAAAAGACTTTTTAAAAAGTGGGATGGAATATAAAGTAACAGGCACAGCATAAGTGAAATCCAATTTTTAATTTGGCTTTTGTTGGGAAAGCCTGTGGGGAGAGTAGAGTCGAAGAAACCCCTTTCACAAGGGCAGAGTAGATCGCATGTTTCCTGCACAGTTGCTTTTCAATTCAAGAAGTTTTTCAGGTGGGAAAAGCTATCTGTTTGTAATTGTCTATGGCAGCCAGCTTAATGAGTGTGTGAGAGTGGCCTTTGGGACAAGATTTCTTTGTGTTTTTTTGTTTGTTTGTTTTCTCTTTTCAAACTCCCAAAATGAATCGGAAAAAAAAGTGATTTGAAGTGGTTCCAATTTGCAATGAGAGTGCAATTTCAATTGATTTGAAGTGGGGAACAGCACAGGTAATGATCACAGAAAGAGCTCGGAATTAGTCAATAAATAAGGTTCAAGGTCCTAAGCCTGACTTCTCTCTCATTAGCTTTAAGGGATGAGAATAAAAAGATAGGTGGTTCCATTGATCAGGTTCTGAAGAAGAGCCTGGAGTGGGACATCCCACAGCTCAGGGTCGAGATCCGGTCAGGGGAGCACAGAGAGCTAATCTGGAATTTACCCCTAGCAACTTGGTTTGGATTAGAGAGAGGCACTTACTAATATTTTCACACTCTGAGAAAGTTGGATGCTGGTGTTTCACTGACATGGAGTTGCCAAAAAAGTACACAAAATAATCTCCCTCTCCTTCCTTCCATCTCATCTTCCTCACCCACCACTCCATTCTGGCTCCTGGCCACAGAGATCTGCTTTCATTAATTCAATTAACACACACTCTGAATCTACCGTTGGGAGGCTCGCCATCCAGTGGGAAGATGGTCTGAGAACAGTGTAGAGTTAATATAGATGAAGTGCTCACAATGCTTCCGGGCAACAGTGAATGCTCAATAAGTGTTAGTCTTTCTTATTGTAGTTGTTATTTTTCTGATTTTTAGCCACAGGGTGATAAATGCTATGCTAGGTATTTGTATTTGGTGGTTGGGAAGTTAAAACAGCATGCAATTGTAGGGATGAGAACAAAGGCCAAGGAAGGCTTAGTATGTGAGCCAATGTGGCATGCATTTAAAACAGTATGTACCCAAGATTATATTCTAAAGAGCAGGGTGTGTCCATGGAGTAATTGATGAAGGGGCTGTAGTTATAGACAGCAAGCAAAATGCAAAAGGTCTATGTAGCTCCCCCAAGGAATTTGGATTTCATCCCAAAAGTGTCCTTCTTAAATTTTTCCATCTTTTCAAAGCTGAGATGAATGGTCATGGAACCTGGGGAATCTTCTGGGGACAATATCCAAAAAAGCTTTTTCCAGTCTTGACATTTTGAGGGAGTCCTATATTTTATCCATAAAAACCCAACTCTGTGATATAATCCTATATAAAAATGTCAGCACTTTAGGAAGATGCTCCATGTATACCTGGGAGGTTTTCTGCCATGTACCCTTGGAAACTGTGTATACCACCCAGTCTGAGAAATACCCCTGTAGGGGATGGATGAAAGCATGTTTGAGTTTCAAGTTTGTTTTTCAAAAAGATGGATTGGAGAGTAAGAGGGAATAGGTCAGGTGGCTGAGGTACTAGTAGAGTAGCTACAGTGATTCATTGCCTGATCAAAAGGGGATGGAGCAGAGAATGTGTAGCAATTGTTTGCAACTCTCATTTTCCCTTCACTCCTTAGTTTGAAGTTGTTTTGGAGATTCAGCATTCCCCTTTAGTGTAACTGGTTCAGGCTTGAGAAATTTCTCTGTATTAGACAATGCCCTGGCAAGTCCCTGTCCGCATGACTAGTGGGAAGTTCACTCACAACACTTGACGGGTGGGAAGATGGCAGGGTCATTCGAGATCCCTGGGAAGTCTCCTGTGCCAGTTCAGAATATTTGTGGAGGCCCCTTTGGTCTTCAGCCCATACTGGGTGTTCTAGTTTGCTAGCTGCCGGAATGTAATGTACCAGAAACAAAATGGCTTTTAAAAAGGGGAATTTAGGGCGGCTGCCGTGGCTCAGCAGGCAGAGCTCCGACCTGCCGTGCTGGAGGTCTGGAGTTCGATCCCTGGTGCCTCCTGCCCATATGCAAATTAAAAAAAAAAAAAGGGGGGAATTTAATAAGTTGCTAGTTTACAGTTCTAAGGCTGAGAAAATGTCCCATTTAAAACAAGTCTGTAGAAATATCCAATCTAAGGCATCCAGGGAGAGATACCTTGGTTCAAGAAGGCCAATGAAGTTCAATGTTTCTCTCTCAGCTGGAAGGGCACATGGCGAACATGGCGGTGTCTTGCTGGCTTACTCATGGCTCTACCAAAAAAGGACTCTCTCCAAAATGTTTCCTCTTTTAAAGGATTCCAGTCAGCAACTCCACCTTCAATGGATGGAGACACACCTCCATAGAAATCATCTAATCAAAACTTACCACCCACAATTGGGTGGATCACATCTCCATGGGAACAATCAAAATGCTCCTACCCAGCAATATTGAATAAGGATTAAAGGATATGGCTTTTCTGGGGTCCATCACAGATTCAAACCAGCACACTGGGCATGACTGATATGCCCACTGCCCAAGGCTGCAGGGCCCTGCATAGGCCAGGTTTGGGCTCTGTGGTCTGTGCAAAGGGAGTGTGTCCTTTTCCCTCTCCCAGCTTTACCAGGTTCCCAGTTCTCCTGGAATTCACCAAAATCCCATTGCCTCCATGGTTGTGGGGAAAGCCTCCTCCAGGATTGCACACCTCCACTTCTCCCAACCCTTTGAGCCTTCTCTTCTTCTCAGACAGGCCAGCTCTTGAAATTTTTTAAAGCTTCAATGCTGTTCTTATGGGTGTATGACAATTCTGCTCTGTCAAAACAAGCAGACAAAAAAAAAATTGAAAGAGAAGAATCTCTATAGCAGCAAGAAGCAAACATAAATTAGAATCTCACTAACTTTTCCTGACACATAAGCAAGACTTTGTTTAACATTGCCAGCCCTTGCCCCCCTGTCCCCACCTAAACTTCCTTTGATGGTGTAAGTGCCCTGTTAATACACGTTCTTCCATGCATTTAAGGCAAAGATAGCTGGCCAGTGGTGTAGGCAGAGGGACCTGGAAGATGCTAAATGAGTTATAAAGGTTTGTGAGGAATGATGGTGCTTCTGAAAATGAAGGGAGTGAGGGACCCTTACCTATATGTATGTACATGTGTATGTATGTAGGTATATATCTAAAGACACATTTAACTCATACTAATATAAACACACTCATATGTACATACTTTTTGGGTCTGCTGACTTGGACATTGTTTATAGACAAATGAGCACAAGTAGGTACCACTTTCAAGGAGCATCTTTACATGTTACAAAGAGGTGTTGCTTTATTCCAAAGAAATGGTGTGTGCTGTCTGGAGAGATTTCTGGGGTGGCTGAACTTTTAGTTCAGTCATACTGTGTCTACAGCTTACCAGGTTTACAAATAGGAATCTCATCACTTTTCCCAGGGATGATTCTGCCAACCAAAAGTAAGAGATGGATCAAAACCCTCAAATTCTGATATTTAAATTTATCTCCAGAGATGAGACTGCTGTATCCATTTTAAGCCACTTGCACAGGCTGCCTCCTTCTTATGCTGTCTGTTCCAAGAGCCCCACACAGTTCAGAAGGCTGCCAAGGCTGCCACTAGACTGGCAGCTCCTTGAAGCTGGACTAATGAGGAATTTACTTTGCATCCACTACTCCACCTAGCACAAGGCCTGGCTTAGCAGAGGTGGTAATATGTATACCTGACTGTTCCATATACTTCCTATATATGAACTCGTCTAATCCTCACCATGTACCTAAGAGGTAGGTACTGTTACTATACCCATTTAACTGATAAGAAAATGAGGCTATGGTAGGCAGAATAATGGCCCTCCAAAGATGTCCAACTCTAATCTCTGAAGCCTGTGAATATGTTATCTTACATGCCAAAAGGTAGTTTGCAGATGTGACTAATGTTAAGGACCTTGAGATAGAGAAAGTATACTAGTTATACAGGTGTGTCCAAATCAATCATATGAGCTTAAATTTAGAGAACCTTCCTGGATACAGAGAACCAGAATGATGGCAGCATGAGAAGGACAATGCCCATTATTCCCGGCTTTGAAGATGGAAGAAGGGACCATAAGCCAAGGAATGCAGGCAGCCTCTAGAAGCCGGAAAAGGCAAGGAAACAGGATTTTAGTTAGCTAAAGCTGCCTGAATGCAATATACCAGAAATGGATTGGCTTTTTCAACAAATTTACAGTTTTAAGGTCATGAAAATGGCCAAATTAAGGTATCAAGAAAGAGATACCTTCTTTGAGGAAAGGCTGCTGGCATCTAAAGGCCCATGGCCATTACTGCTGGTCCTTCTCTCCTGGGCTCTGGTTTCAAAATGGCTCTCTCAGCTCCTGTGGGTCCTTCTTGCTTCTTCTGTTTTTTGTTTTTGTTTTTCTCTCTCTCTAAACATCTTTGGAGTCTCTCAGTTTTTACTGTCTTTTGATCCTCTCACAAAGGACTCCAGTAGAGAGGATTAAGACTCACCTTGAATTGGGTGGGTCACAACTCCATGGAAATAACCTAATCAAAAGGTCCCAACCACAATATCTCTCCTTTACAAGAATGGATTAGAAGAACGTGGTTTTGTGGAGGTCCATAACAGTTTCAAACCAGCACAGATGGTTTCCTAGAGATTCCAGAAGAAAACAAAACCTTGCTGACACCTGATTCTAGCTCAGTGAGACTCATATTGGACTTCAAATCCATAGAATTATAAGATATGTTGTGGTAGTTTGTAACAGCAGCAATAGACAACAGATTTTCAGAGAGGTTGAGTGATGCAGATATAAATGATAGAGCCAGGATTTAACCCAAGCAGACTCGTCCTAAAGCCTATGCCCTTAACTATTATACAACATGGCTAATTTTACAGTCATTACCAGTTGAATGAATAAATTAAGATGCAAAGGAAGGAAAGACTTTAATGGAAGGAAGGTAGAAAGGGAAAACAGCAAGAGCAAACATTTGTAAAGGTTTTATATAGGCGGGTGTTCCATCTATTTCTATGCCAGGATATTTTTACTTACTTAACAATAGCCATCTCTCTCCCCTGCCCCCCTTTCCTTCTCTACTGTTGGAAGCACCTAACAATGCACTTTCTAGAAACTGTGGCAGCCACACCTTTGGCTGAGCATCCCTTTGGTCAGGGCATGGTAGAATTTCCAGGATACCAGGGTGAGTGTAGAACACTGCTTTGCATTCAGCTTGGTGGTTTCTGGCTGAGATTGAAGTGCTCTTGACTCATCAGTGACCCATGGCCACACCATATCACCTATTTTATGCAAATTTTACTTCTTGAATTGGTTCCCTAAGCAACCTATTTAGGTTATAGCTAGGGTTGCCAGAGTTAACAAATAAAAAAGCCAGAAACACAGTTAAATTTGAATCTTAAAAAACAGTATTTTTTTATTATAAATATGTCCCAAATATTGAATGGAACATTCTTATACTAAACACTTATTCTTTGGTTAACTGAAATTCAAATTTAACTGGAAATCCCATATTTTATCTGGCAACCCTACCCACAGCAGACAAGCAAGGAAAATATTCCGGGGTGGGAGACTTTTATAGCTACCTTAGCCCATGTGGGTATAGCTACCTTACCCATGCTAGGCCACCACTGAAACTGGGATTTTCAGCTCCTTCTGCATGTAGCTGCTGAATGGATGCTGTATTCCCAGGAGAGAGGAAGGCAGAGGACATGGACTGAGGCAGATAAGGCATCCTCTGACCAGCTCTCATAACCCAGACTATGTTGTCCTATAACCTGCAGACATCAGACCCTCTGCTGACCTCTCAGCCTAGCCTATCATTTCCAGATGATTCCTCCTCCAAGGGTTCCAGGAATGAATGAACAAGCTGGCATGTGCGGGCAGAAGGAGACAAGAGATTTGTAGAAATGATTCACCCTTTGGGTCCATTGGTCCTGTTGGATCCCACAGTTGCCCGCCTATGAAAAGAACCCCAGGTCTAGAATACCTTTGTTTGGGTTCCTTGCATGCTACACTATAATGTTCAACCTAGTAACACCCTCTACCAGCCACATACTCAGAATCAGTCCAACCTCTCCCATGTTTTAATACTTCTTTTACTTTCCTGTCATCCATTGTATTGGTTGTTGGGAATTTGATCTTCTAATGTGGTCATCCATCCATCAATCAATAAACAAGTAGTAGTTTTTAAGTGCATGCTGTATATAAAGCAGTATGTTAGTGCCAGTAATGAGGAAAATAATTCTGTCCTCCAAGAGCTTACAATCTAACGGAAAAAAATGAGGTTTGATTATGTGAGGAGAAAGTGAACTGATGAGATACTTTTGCTATCTATGGAACATCCGTTATGCATTGATCACAATGTTCAGTGCCAAAGACATGAAGAAGAAGGCTGGGATCTCATATTTGGTGGTGAGAGTCCAAGAAATAAAAAGTCAATGTGGAAAGAATGATACAAGCTGGGCCAATGGGATGCAGAGCAAAGAGGCCCCAAACCAGCCTGGGGACTTGAGAAAGGTTTGCTGACATGGTGAGGTCCTAACAGTCTCTGGAAGAAAGAAGTAGAAGTCAATTAAGTGAATGGAGTCATTGGGTTTGTCAAATATCGAGTGGAAATGATGTTTTAGGTAGAAGGAAAAGCATACATAAGGTTTCAGAAACCCAAAAACTCATGTTATCTTGTGAAAAAATACAAATGATTGAATATGGCTGGAAAAGAGTATGGTGGAGAGATGGGGCCAGAGGTGGCTTGGAGGAAGCAGCTCATGGGTTCAGATGTCTGATTCTAAAGAAGAGGAGATATCACTGCCAAGGAGCAAAGGTAGGGAGGCCTCATGCGGGATTGGCCGGGAAGACATGAGCTGAAAGGATTTGCCCTGGTGGAAAGCTCAGTGTTCTTCAGACTGAGGGAGCTGCAGAGATCATTGAACAAAACAGACCCACTGGGCTGGACACGGGTGGGTGGAAGGACTGGGCTGTGGGTCTGTAGCCACCAATATGTGTCAGTTGAATTCAAGAACCAGCAAGATATGGGGATCTTTACAAAAGGGTAGAGAATGAATTGAAGAGGGGGTGGTAGTTTGCATTTGTTGAGCCAGTCATTATCCTAGGAATGGCATATAAATGTTCTTGTTTGAGCCTCATAAGAAACCAGCAAATTACACAGTATCCATATAGTCCATGTGGGGAAACCAAAGTTCAGAAATGTTAAGTAACTTCCCCAAAGTCACTTGAGTAGAGCCTGGATTTGTAGGGAGTTCTATCTGAATTCAAAGCCACAGGGAGACACAACATGCCCTCCCCTTTCTTCTGAGATCTTTGAATATTCAATCCTGCCTCCTCCATTTGTTGTGCAATTAATTAGGTGGAGAAATGTATTCACTGGAATTTCCCCAGTGGGAAGACCATTGAATTTGTCTGGAAAATAAACTTGGATAAGTTTTGGGGTGGAGTGTGGAGAGAGATCCCAAGAGCTGGTTCTCCTAATTGTCATGTCTGAGTCAAGTGTGTCGGTGGGTCACGATGGCTTGGCATTTGAACCTCGGTGTACCTTAAAAGGCTGTTAACTGGGGAGGAAGAAGAAGGGAATTGGTACAGAGATTCTGTTTGTGGTGATGAAAAAGTTTCAGTAATGGATGCTGGTGATGGTTGCCCAGCATTGTAAATGTAACCAATGTCACTGAAATGTATGCTTAAAAATGGTTAAAACAGCAAATTTCATATTATAAATGTGCTACCACAATAAAGACAGCAACAACAAAACAAAAAAGCAGGCACCCCCATTGTCCTGCTTCTCACTGTGCATTGGACTCACAACCATGTCCAAAGAAGAGCAAATTGGGCTGAGTCCAAATAGCAGACAAACAGACTTTGAGCAACATTTATGCGATGAACTAACAGGATCATGTGAACTCTGGGCAGGATTTCATTCCTGGGTTTTGCTACCACAGTAGCTTCCACCCTCTTGCTTGTCTGGACTGGCTTATTGTAGTATATGGTGGGCAGGTCTCCCAAGCAGTATGAGCTAATTATATCCCTAAGGAATTCTTAGAAGAAGACAGCCTAGCCCCATGCTTTCCCAAGGCTCTGATTAGCTTTGACACACCTCTCCATAGTCTGACAGTGGCCTTTATTAGATCACTGTGGGATTCCAACTAAGTTAATTCAGCATTTGCTCTTCCAAACATCCTGGAAATGACTATCATGCAGCAGATATTTTTTGGAAACTCCTGAATGTATCGGGGGCCATCAGCTCAGGAGCTCTGATAAGCATGTTGCTTGTTTTAATATTAGCTTTCCAGGGAGTTGGCTCAGAACTTTCTGCCAAAATCTTTGCAGTCTGCACCCTCCTTCCACAACCCAAGCACCTCATTTAGTTAAGTGATTTTGCCTCCTCCAGGTTGTTTTGTAATTGGGGTGATTATTCATTCCCATCACAAGACAGAACTGGGAGAAAGTGGCTGGCTCAGGACCCCAAATACTGTGTCCTGCATTCTGCTGAATTTCATCACTTCTCTTTCACTGAGTACTT